>BROG01000297.1:35000-232500 GCA_030159075.1 Atrina japonica | reverse complement strand
TCCTTCACTGAAAATATTATAGTAATAAATATATAATATTAATTAAGTATAAAGTATAAGAAAATATTATTTTATTGATAAAATCCTTACACTTCAATTAATCACTATATGATTAAAACATGTATGTAGATTAGCTGAGGGTAAAAGAGCATTTTTGTGCTGTTGATGACACAGACCTTTACACCATGCACACTGACACTAATTTATAAATCAGTCAATTTTATGCATATTAAAATTTTATCTTTCGATTCAGTAAAATAATTTCAATTTATAAACTTTTAAATGAAATTTTAATTCTTAAAATGCAAATACAATTCATAGACCTATTTTTTTTTAAAATTGTGTACAGATGAAAAATCTTAGTAAATTTTTACATCTTTCATTGATCGGGTTTGGTGTTGGTCTATTCATTTAACGTGGTGGAAATGAAATATGGCCAAACGCACATTGCAGTTCGGTTGTGGTTAATCATTTTCAGTGGTAAATTATTGAATATACTGTTAATATTGTTTTTCTTCTGTCTATTACGGCATTAATACCCAAATTTAATGTTTGGTGATACATTTGTTTATGTTAGACATCGTCGCTGTCCGTGGCACTGTACTATAGGCTACACATCGGCATTATCATGAAAACTGCCGACAGATTTCGTCGGTTGTTGGCTTTTATTCACAGGACTGTGTTTGTATATCACATGATGTTAATTTATCTGCATATTATTTCTAAAAAATAACTGATAAATAAGCTTGTATGAAAGTGAATAATACCGAAAACGATAACAAAATTTGTTTAGGCTACACTACAGTCCATTGTATATTAGGATGGCGATTGTTGATTTAACGATGGCGCTTGGAAATATAAAAATCTCAGATACCAAAGTATATATCAATAGGATGTCCAGGACATAGATACAAATCCGGTAAAAATGGACAAACACGGACCTCTGGAAACCAAGAGGTGGGATCAGGTGCCATGGAGGAGTAAGCATCCCTTGTCGACCGGTCACACCCGCCGTGAGTCCACAGTCAAGTCCAATGAAACACACGTGAGGAGTGTATCCTCGTCACAATTGGTACAGACGTCTCAACAACCGCCAACGAAAAGGCAACTCAACATTTCACTTAGTGAAACAGAGTAGTCGCAAACAAGACTATTATACCGACCATAAAATTTGCGGAACGTTGACATTAAACGCGGTTTTCGATATCCCTGTGTCAATAATTTGTCAGTGAGTAGTTTACCTCTGTATATGAAATCTTCATATGCTGTGCACGCCCTGGCATATCGGATCATTTGTGAAATGTAAACTCCATATGCAGGTGACTGAGGGATATTACTACTTAAATGTGGAAAATTTACGATGAGAAAGCCGAAATCGTCGCGTTTATCGTATAGCTTAGTTGCTAATTTCCCGTCTGTGTTTATATTAAGTAAAATGTCTAAGTATGAAGCGTGTGTACTTGATTCTGTTGTATCTTTAATTTCTAGTTCGCTGGGATATATCGCATTGACATATGTATGAAAATTGTCATTATTAATTGACAAAACGTCGTCGATATATCTAAATGTCAAATTAAAGGACACCGCTAACTTTTTCTTCTTTTGATTCAGCAGTTTCTGAATGAAGTCTGCTTCGTATGAATAAAGGAACAGGTCGGCCAATAAAGGAGCACAATTGGTTCCCATAGGAATGCCGACAGTTTGTTGAAAGACCACGTCTCCGAACATTACAAATATATTGTCTATTAGAAATTCCAGCATGTTTTTTATATCAACTTCAGTATACTTATGTGTAGAATCAGAGTGGTGTTTGACGAAATAAGTATCCTGATAGCCAATCACTAGATATTTAAATTTTCGGGTACCACCTTTAGTGTAAAAGAAGTTGTCTATGATGCTAAAATGTCTTTCTTTTAATTTTTTACGTGGAATAGTAGTGTAAAGAGTTGAGAAATCATAAATTTTGATACTGTGAATTCGAGAAAAATTGTGTGCCTTCAAATTTTCTAAAAGCTGTTTAGAATTTTTAAGTATCCATATCTGATTTACACCGCTTCTGGAATAAGCAACTGTACAGTATTTTTGAAGTTTCTCCTTAACAGTTGTCAATATCTTGGTAAGGTTTGGTAGAACATTTGCTGGATCCTGCTATGTATCTTTGCTTATATGGGTTTTCCATGCGAGAATCATACAACGTTTAGTTTCAGAGGTTTTAGAGGCTGTATATAACCGTCTCGAAACCATTTAAAACATAAACGGTCACGATTTTTAATAATAAGTCCTTAAAATTAACTTAATTTAATTTTCGTGAAATTAAAATATTGAGTCATTATGGGGAGAAGAATTGCCTAGGGGCGATCTAGTACACATGTCAATCTCCATTTTGAATAATTTATAGGAATTTTTTGTTGTTTGTATTGGAATTGGACAAGAATTGATTCGAAACATCGAAAAATTTGACTGATACAAAAGTTCGAACTATAAATCATGTGCAGGCAGGTTAAATAACAAAGTTATTCGGAACTTTTCCACTAGTTTGAAACATCGAGAAATTCGACTCATTCAAGTTCTACTGTATGTATAAATAAATAAATAAATAAATCGGAATATAGAAAATATATGAAAGTGTTAAATATATATGCGCACATGACAGTTCTAGTTTTCATTAATTTGTGATCGTAACTTACATCAAATGTTTTGAAAGATGATCAGATTTACTTTCAAGCACGAAAATGTTAGCTGTGCTATAATGACGATGTCAGAATAACAATTGATAATACTATTCATATCATTCATAATTTATCTGGTAAACTAACAATACTTGTAAACAGATAAGAACTATTGTTTGTCTGTGGTGAGATACCCTCATTTCAGTTTAAAAGTTCAAAATGTCATTATGTGACTTGTATTAGTTCAATTCATCTTTAGTAGATTTCGGTCTGGCACATGGCTGTATCAAATTGACTCATGTCTTTCAAAGTCACATTTGAGTCAGTTGATTCATCTTACAATGATATACATGAACATCTTTGGCACCCTCTGTGAATCATTTTCATCTTACCATAGTCTGTGTAGGGATACTTCTGTGGACCAGCGGTTAGAGCATCGCAGTTCATACTTCAATTTTTCTCTCCTCTAGCCACAAAGAGTTCTTCAGCGTTGACTATGCGGCACAATTAACAATTTACTTCCGGAGGGCCCTTTGTCTTTTACTTGGTACATGAGACCCATTTTATCTTCCATTGTTTTAATTGATCGCCATCATTTATTGGGTCATGGTTTTGTGTGGTGGAATACACAATTACGATTCACATAGATATATAGATATAGATTTAATCGATTTTGAGAAAAGTCATTGATTCATGCCATTCTTAATCACTTGACATTTTACACTACACTGCCACGGTTAGACACCTATTCGATCACCACTCTGCACAGTACCAACACGTTTTCCAACACGCTTTAGATATTCAACAATGTTTGAACACTATATGATGTCACCTTCCTTACGAACATCCACCACCGGAACACTACTCATTATTTAAAATTAGAATTTGTGTATGAGAAACTTTTTTTATCTATTGATACATGGATCATTAAAACCTTCGGATATTTGACATTTAAAGTGAAGACAATATCGAAAGACGAGCAAGTCAACAGTCCAAATGTCACCAACAAAGACGCCATATGATGGTGTATATGCGGCGATCGTCGGGTACCGTATGAAAATAGATATTCTAGTAAATTGCAACTTATGTTTTGTATTATGGACAATATTATGGACCATGATCAGTGGCATTGACCTATGACCTTACTATCCATATAATAGTAGAATTCACATAACTTGGCGTGGTGGAGTCTCTTGAACCATTTCTTGACATGGACGAGTTTGAATGTATGTACTAAACCATACCGATATTAGAAGTACACAGGCAAGAGTAATCGTTCCTACTTCTCACCCAACACACGGGTATCCAGTCAGGAATAAAACGTTTATTTCTTTGAAGACTGGTATACCCGAAAAATGAGTAGACTTATTCGTATGATAATCTAAAAGTAACTCCGCCCCGCCAAGTTGTGTGGATTGCATTATAGAAATAACAAACACTAATGATTGATTGTTTATAAAACAGTTGGTATCAGATCTTTGTCTATACTTGTCGAGCAAGAAGTGTGGGCAACAAAGATAAATGTACGATGCATGATTTAATTTTGTTTTATTGTTTCCAAATGCTTATATTGCACGCTTGATTTATCAAGGGATATATAAATATATATATATATATATATATATATATATATATATATATATATATATATATATATATATATAAACTACTCAAGAGAATAACAAAGTAAATGTGTCACAAAATATATTTCATCTAAATGTATAATATCAATATGCAAACATACAAAATTTCAAATTTTAAGAAATTTCACATGGAAATGTATATAAGTTCTAAAAATTTCAACGGGGTGAGTACAACAAAAACTCTGATTCTTTGAATGATTTCGATTTAATTTTCTTTTAAGTTTCGTCATGCTTTAACACAGTTCCAGATCCCATCCAAACTTATATGAAAAAAAGCAAAACTTTTCATAAAAATGCCATGAGTTTAATTTATTTCCAATCTTGACACCGAATCTCGTTTTATGCGAGATTCGACGATTCAATGGCAGACGATAATGTAACAAAATCGGGCTCAGTACGTACCGCATAGTAATGGGATTATATGGCAAAAAAAAAAAAAAAAAATAATAATAATAATAATAACGGTCATTACGTGTCATAAAGTGAAAGAAGATAATACGTCAAAATAACAGTCACTTTCTGTGATACACACAGTGACCGAAGATAAAATGATAAAATAGCAATCACTTTCGTGTCGGGACAAAATGATAACAATAAAGTGACAGACGACAAAATAACAGTCACCATGAAACGGTAATATGACATGATACAGTCATATAAATTCCAAGACATTAATATTTGTCGATTTTCTAATATCGTCAAATAACTTGAGTGTCGGCCATAAAGGCTAGATATCCGTCATTGCAATATATTCAGGACACATCTTCTATGCGCCAGGGCCAGCATTATGACTTATGCCCCAAAGTGTCACTATATATATCCGGTAAATAATGGTATTTTCAAAATCCTGAACAATTTAACAATACTTTTAGTATATTTTGGATCCTCAAAATTCAATTATCAAGTATAACATTTAGCTTACTTTATGAATTATATGATTTCTGGAATTGAGTATAGTCCTTTAGATACGCAATGTCAAGAACAAGCTACACTTGCACGATTGCCTTTGCACTGCACCTTCGTACACACTTATTATTTCATTTGTCCTTGCTTTCAGAAGACTAATGACAATATTCCATTTTCATCCCCTCTAGCTAAGGACTATGAGTCACCATGGGAAATTCCAGATACTTTTCTGAAACGTGTGTATTGGGTAACCATGCTGCCCGTTACCGCTTTGTATTTTATAACCATTCCGGACTGTAGACGACCAGGAAGATGGCGTAAGACATTTGCACTTACTTTCATCATGTCAATAGCTTGGATTGCAGGACTTTCATATTTGATGGTATGGATGGTAGCAGTCGCAGGTTAGTTTATGTGGTATTTCATCGTATTGTAATATATGTTCAGATATCTTTATTCTCATTTATATGTTTATGCTTGAGCCGGCCTCATTTAGTCGGTAGCGCGCTCGACTCTTGATCGTGAGTTCGAGTCCAGCCGGCGGCAAGTTGGTTTCCTGTCCTTCGGATGAAACAGAAAAAACCAAGATCCGGTGTCACAGTAGGTGTCAGCACGTTAAAGAACCCTCACTGCTCAATGGTCGTAAGTGCCCAGCATAGACCAAAAAACCCTTCACCGGCATTTGGTGACGTCTCCATATGAGTGAAAGATTCTTGAGTGGGACGTTAAACAACAATAAACAAACAAACAATATGTTTATACTTATTCATTAGTTTATATTCCATTTCAAGTTGGAATTTGAATTTGACTTTGAATTCAATTATCTATAAATATCTCAAATTGCATATTACGAAATTCACTTGTTACACAGATATATTTTGTTTTATTTCTTGTATCAATATTCTAGTATCTAGATAAGTACTGTTTGCATTAAACATGCTTTTATTATATTAAAAATGCGTCCATAATCGTATTTTTTAAACTTGACAATATATACGTTTTACATCATGGCTATATATATTATTTACACCATTTCAAGATTGAAATAAACGTTTACAAAATACATAGATTTGATATATATATTTTCATATAGAACAAAAAAAAAAAAAGGATGAAAAATCTTAACAGAATGTGTTACAATGAATTTGTCAATAAAGAGATATGATTCTGTTATTTATCTCCCTTTGGGAATTTCAACAACACATATAAATGTATTGATATACATAACGGAATGGAATATAAGGGCTTTTCCGGAATGGGGACCTCCGTGATCGAGTGGTTAGAGCATCATGCATTAAACTATGAAGTCTCTCACCTCCAACCAGCTTGGGTTTGCGTCCCGCTGGAAATTAAGCTGATATTGGGAGAAAGTTTCCCGGGTTACTTGCGGGAGGCCGGTGGTCTCATGATGGATACATTGTATTAAATGTGGCCGTCACTATATGACTAAATGTGACTAACAAACAAATCATTCTGGAATGACTCGCTTGACACACTCAGTTGTGTAGCAGTTAAAATACGGTGGGCAGTTAGTTTTATAGGAGAAAACCTGCTTTAGTGTACCTAGGTAAAACCACTGACTCTCTCTAGAAAACTGATACATAGTCTCACAAAATCAACTAAGGTTACAAAGCGTGTCGAAACCATTGCGAACTAAATGTTGTAGACTTCTTGGTTGTACTCGGCCACGGAGGTCTTCGTTGCTGTTCTACCAAACTTATCAAGCGGAATATGGAATTTTAAAATGTGTATTTGAAATTGACTTCCTTTTCATAAAGGCGATGCTCTAGGAATACCGGATACAGTAATGGGCTTAACTTTACTGGCAGCAGGGACAAGTGTACCCGATTGTCTATCAAGTGTGATTGTGGCAAGGGATGGTAAGTTCAAAGAGATAAATGTATATATTATTAGTTTACCTGGTTCACTGTTGTTGTCCGTCGGTTAACTTTTCAATTCAAACAACTTCTTCTCAAGAACCACTGGACAGATTACAACCGAATTTTGACAGGGAGCTTGCTCCTTTGGAGGGGCGTCAAGTATATAACAAAATAGGGGAAGTACCCAAAAGGTGGCTAAAGGGTAAACATTTGGCACATCTTTCAAAAATCTTCTTCTATTGAACCGATGATCAGATTTCATTCAAATAAGGTAGTCACTATTTTTAAATCAATATCTACAAAATTTACAAATGAAATTAAAATCTGTTCACGAACGAGCGCTTCAAATGACATAGTGTGGTTTTATGTAAATGTCACATGAACTCAAAACTGTATACAAAAATGTATGAGAAAGTTTTATGCAATTATCTATGGTTAAAGGTGACAAAGTTTCAAGGTAATGGGAATACATTTAAGGTCACTGGCACCTAAGAAATAGAAGATATGAAATATAATTGAGCATATTTGCTAGGTCAGCGTCTAAAGGCTCCATGGGTGGGTCTCTTGTATATATATATATATTAATTAAGATCATAAATATGAAAGTTTTAATCTGAAAGGTATTAAGGAGACAAAATATAAATCTGGTGAACATTGGAGAGAAACAGGCCTATCGAAATCCATAGGTGGGCTCAGGTGCCATGGACCTTGACTTGACCAAACTCTTTATACATTTTTAAAATTTGTTATTCTTTTTTTTAATAAGGACATTCTTGCACAAATCCAACAAGCACTGTATTAATTTTCTTATTTCTATTTACACAGGTTTGGGAGATATGGCCGTCTCAAATTCAATCGGTAGCAATGTGTTTGATATCCTGGTCTGTTTGGGGATTCCATGGCTTTTGAAAACGGTTGCAGTTGACCACGGAAGTTTTATAGAAATAAACAGTGAAGGTCTCTTATACACCTCAATAACCTTGTTGTCCACTGTTGTATTCCTAATTGTTTGTTTAGTTATAACTAGATGGACGCTAGGCAAAAAGTTCGGAGCCGTATGCATGGGAGTATATGCAGGGGTGATAACCCTCTCATGTCTTTATGAACTCAACGTGTTTGGAGATTTCAATCTGAAGGCATGTGCTAGAGAATAACTTAAATTATGTTGTATACAATACCAAACAGAACCATAAAGATATTATTCAATTTCCAGATATGTGTGTTTGTAGGTGCTTGTTTTGTATATTTCAGTTAACAAAGAACTCTTTACAATCGTTATAAGTCAAGACCATCCTGTAATTTATAATTATTATGAACAATGTGATTTCAGCTTAATTGGTGCAGTGGTAAAGGTCCACATATGTTTTCTAAAGGTTTAATCATATCAGAATAAATCTGTATATTACCGAATGTGATATTTTGTACACGTATTAAATTTTTGTGTTAAATAGTTGTTGTTTTATTTTCGTAGTATTGCAGTACAGTGTCATTTAAAATTATTTCGACCTTTGCTTTTAATTAGTGCAGTTGTAATGATAATACGATATGCCAAGCATATCGTAGACGGAAGACATGTCACACCTTATGTGGAAGAAAGATACGCCACACCTTATGTGGACGGATGGTATGCCACACCTAATGTGGAGGGATGATACTTACATGTGGAGGGATGATACTTACATGTGGAGGGATGATAAGTTACACCTAATGTGGAGGGATAACATGTCACATCTAATATGGAGGGTTGCGACATGACAACTAATGTGGAGGAATGATACATCACACCTAACGTGGAGGGATGATATGTCACACTTTGTGGAGGGATGATACGTCACACATAATGTGGAGGGATGATACATCACACATAATGTGGAGGGATGATAAGTCACACATTATGTGGAGGGATGATACATCACACATAATGTGGAGGGATGATAAGTCACACATAATGTGGAGGGATGATACGTGACACCTAATGTGGAGGGATGATATGTCACACATAATGTGGAGGGATGATACATCACACATAATGTGGAGGGATGATACATCACACATAATGTGGAGGGATGATAAGTCACACATAATGTGGAGGGATGATAAGTCACACATAATGTGGAGGGATGATACATCACACATAATGTGGAGGGATGATAAGTCACACATAATGTGGAGGGACGATAAGTCACACATAATGTGGAGGGATGATAAGTCACACCTAATGTGGAAGGATGATACGTCACACCTAATGTGGAAGGATGATACGTCACACCTAATGTGGAGGGATGATACGTCACACATAATGTGGAGGGATGATAAGTCACACATAATGTGGAGGGATGATAAGTCACACCTAATGTGGAAGGATGATAAGTCACACCTTATGTGGATGATTGATAAGTCACAACTTCAAAATCTAATATGGAGGGATAAGTCGTCACACGAAGGGCTGCCAAGTCATACATTATGTGGAGATATAAAGACAGGACCTGATTTGGTCGTAAGTAACACGTGACATGCTAGAAGCCAATCCAAACCTTGTAACAGTCAGTGTAAAAGAACTGGTAACATCAGAGCTCAAACTTCTTAGGATCAAAATAGTATTATAAAATTCCAAAACGCTGAGGTTTAGAGTGACTTATTCAAACACACTCGTACTTGTATCAGGTAACAGTCTGGTTAATTGGCTATCTGTTGTTATTGTTTATTTACAAAATTATCCAAATAGAGGTTACTATGTAAATGTGCTTGGTCCTAAAAGTTATATGCAATACTTTAAAAATATTATAAACATAATACCACAGTTATCTAAGACTTCATCAATTGAGCTCCTATTTAAAATATATGTAGAGTTCCGGAACAACATTCGGTATCATACAAGGTAAATATGACTTTCATGTATTCATTACAATTGTAGAAAGATGAGTTTTACTATCTTAGCTTTTGAGAAGTTTAGAATGAAAACGGTACTATTCATTCGAAATATTACTTAAGTATAAGATAATCATCTGGTACCAATGACTTTTTCAATACATCGTATTGTACTTTTATTTTTGTATTTTATAAAGCATAGTCAAAAATGGAGGAGAAGTAAAGTTAGTGTATCAGCAGCTAAAATACATAAAGAATGTATCAAAACAATGTCATCTTCTGAGCAGCCAGAGTGTTATATATATATGTATATAATCATTTCATTTCCATTAAGAAGAGCCGGCCTGGCTCAGTCGGTATCGCGCTTGACTCTTGATCGTGAGGTCGTGAGTTTGAGTCCAGCCGGCGGCAGGTCGGTTTCCTGTCCTTCAGACTGAGACAGTAAAAATCGAGGTCCCGTGTCACAGTAGGTGTCGGCAGGTTAAAAACCCCTCACTGCTCAATCGCCGTAAGTGCCGAGCATAGGCCAAAATTTGAATCCCTTCACCGGCATTTGGTGATGTCTCCATATGAGTGAAAGATTCTTGAGTGGCACGTTAAACAACAGTAAACAAAGCATCAAGAACATTGATATTGTGTTTAATGTTCTATGGTTTTTAAATGCTTTACATCTCAGTGCCTAAGTAGATCTGTAACTTTCATCTGATCACTGTACCATACGTTGGCAGAGATTTGGTAGCATCAGAAAACAATTTGAGACGGGTGTGGCATGCTGGCAGGGGACGCTGACTCCTTCCTGACACCCGGTCCTATCTCGTTTGAGTTTCACAATTATTCTTCACGTCGAAACCATTTGTATATCTAATTTGTCGTATTATCATGGATTTGAGGTTTCGATTATCCATTGATACTTCATTTTTACTTTGAAATGTTCTATTTCTGTATGATCAACTAAATATAAGCTTATAGAACAACAGTAACATTTAAATTATGACACAGGTTACTTAAACGCATTAAAAATACAAATACATGTAGGTTATAACTTACTGTAGAGCTAATCTATGAAACAAAGGGATGTGATCTGTTACATAAATATGGTTTATTTACATGGTATGTTATGCGGCATGAATTCATTGGAAATGAAGGAAAATATATACATAAAAATATCTGTACATAAATTTACAAAGACGGCATAATGTCTCTGTCGTCATTTATCAAACAAACAATAAACAAAAAACAACAACAACAACAATATATGTTTTCACAGTCAGTGGAATATCTTAAAAACACGTTTATTCAGCTAAGCCAAGCCAGAAATTATCTACTACAGGTACTACAGTAGACGGTGGAATATAGAACAGGAAAAAAACATTTCACAGCAAGTGGTCCAAAAGTCTTTAGAGTAAGCAAAATATTTATAGTAAGTTAAATATTGAAAAAAAAGTTTTCTTATATAATATATAGACGTGGAGAAGATTTTCTGAGAAAGGGGTTATATGGTATATCTAAAATGTATTCAGTTTTCTTTTACAGTACCATAGACGTGGAGAATATTTACCAATACCAAGTAATATATCACAATATACATATGTAGCTACTAGTACAGTAAAACCTGCTATAGCGGCCACCTCTATAAGGATCACCTGTCTATAAAGGTCAGTTTTGAAAAGTCCCTTGACTGCATACTTCAACTAAATTGAACCTGTGTATAAGGGTCACCTGCACATAAAGGTCAATATTCTCTGGTCCCTTGGGTGGCCCCTATATACAGGTTTGACTGTATTTTGCTCCCACCCCAGATCCTGATCCCTATTTTGCTTTAACAAATTTAGAAGAGGGCTTTTTATGCTCTTTCTAAACTGAATTAAGTTTTTCTTTAAGATTCATAGATGTACAGGACATTTTCCAAGACCAAGTATATAATCACTACATGAGTAATTTTGTCTGTTCCATCCCAGACCTTGAACCCCCTGCTTCCAGAATAAGAAAATTCACCATTTTGGTAGATGGCTTTACGCTCTCTCTGAATATGTTTTTGGTTTTCTTTACAACTCGTCGAAGTAACCTGCAAGAATTTCTAATACGAATATTACTATATGACCACGTTTGCTCCATCCGGGACCAGAATCCCTATTCCCAGAATAAAAAATTCACAATTTTGGTAGATAACTTTATGCTCTCTTTAAACATGTATTAATTTTTTCTTTTAAATTCACAGGCGTACAGAATGTTTTCTAAAACTAGTTATATACTTTTACCATATAACTAAACTGGCCTCAACCGAGACCCTGAACCCTTGCTCCCAATATTAAAAATTTGGTAGAATAAGATGGCTTTATGCTCTTTCTAAATAATAATGTAATCAGTTTTTTATTATAACTCCTAGAAGTAAAAGTAAAAAAGGAGGATTTTCTGAGAAAAATCTCGCTATATGACCATACTGGCCCCGCTCAAGACCCAGAATCCCTGCTCTGATGGTAATAAAAGATGGCTTTCTTAAAATGTTTTTAGTTTTTCTTTATAATTCATAGAAGTAGGGAGCAAGATTTTCTAAGATAATGAACATAACCACTATATTGCCATATTATTCACAATTTGTACTTTGTATAAAAAATATATAAAAACAATATATTTAGTCACTTTCTTTTGATGTTTTGAGGTAATTCTCATGTTCATGTCGGTTTTACATATACAGTAACGGAAAAGAGTTATCTTTCTTTATTTAAAAATGCAATGTCCATTGATTTTGCATCCAATACATTCAAATGTATACCGACTGCACTGAAAATTGATAGTATACTTGATTATTTATAGCGATAGTTAAACATTTTTTTATTTACCCTTTTGTAGAACAAATGACGGATCTATTTCTACATTCAAACACACAACAATGTACATCTTCACCGCATGCACACGCAAAATGTATCTATATTCACAGTAATTGCTGAGTGGACATATACGGATGATTGAGCGCATACCAGAAACAATAATTCACATTTCAATTAGGTGACATAATATATATATATATATATATATATAATGTTGATGATAGCATATTGGCACTGAATATTGCAAATGACATATACATGTACATAGACACAAATGTTTGTTTCATATTCGACAAAATATTTCACATTTAGATGTTGACGCCAACAACTCTTGCCTGGCGCCAAACTATTCTGACATTGGACCTGGATTTTAAAGTCTCAAATGAACTATGGTTCTTGTGTGCAATTGTCGAAAATAAAACCCAATAATAACAACCTAGTTTTGATAACTTTCAGGTTCGGTACTGACCGGGAATCAAACTCAGAGCCCTAGGTTGCAAGGTAAATTCTGTAATACCGAATCACATGAATAAATGCATACCTTATTATCAACAGTTTCTCAGAAATGACATAAATATAGAAAAAAACTGTTAAAATAATAAAAGGAACGGAACAACACAAAACAACAACACAAAATAATAAAGGTAAAATAAAAAGATTAACGTACATTAGGAGTGAATAGGTTCTAAATACACTGCATTGTTTACACCGATAGTAGTGTAAGTTTGTGTATTTGACGGTTCACAGATGTTACTGATTTCACTGTAACTTGGCGGTGGGATCATAATAGAAGTCTCACTTTCATTTTCACAATCATTGATTGAAATAGAGTCTTCTTGGCTGTAGTTTCTTGCGAGTTGTAAATTTTTTGCTTGTTTCTTTCGTTTAAGACATTCTCTATATCTGCGACGAAAAAATCCGCACTGAAACAAATTAAGATTATCATTTCAAGATATGTGATGCTCTAAGCCCTTGTTTATTTTTATATGGTTTTAAAATTATTCTAGCCCTTGAGTGTGGGCTACTAGTATAGGAATGTCAGAAATAGTGTTAAAAATAAGTTCCCTAAACAAAAAGTCAGTAATCATTCATAGAGTGTCGTTTTCTTGTCTGGTCCATTTCCTGTCATAATCCTTCTCGACTGAGATTATGACGATATGGAAAGACTATCGCCAAATAAATTTAAAGAGCTCATCAAAAATTTAAAACCTAACAAAATTAGATGATACTGAAGGCCTATCCCAATCGAAATGTAAAATAAAATGTATTTTGATTTGTAGGGTATTATCAGTTAAAGGAGCATTTTCTCTGTGTTTATAAGAAAAAAAAAACATAGTTTGTGGCTATAGTTGATTGGAAAGCGGATCTGAAGTAGTTTCTTACACAAAGTGCTAATTATACATTTTATCTCGCGAGATAACAGATGTTTTGAAGCTATCAAATTGGCAGGTTATGTAATCGCTAAATAAATGTCAGAAATGTTGAGTATGCAAGATATGTGATTAAATATGAAACTAAGATAAAACTTGCCTTGAAGAGAATGTAACCGATGAATGTCACCAAAAGGAAACCAATTATAAGACTAATTACAACGATCCAGTAATGGACTTCCCCACTGACGTTTGAAAATTGTACTGGATATATAGCCGTTGATACCTAGAATGATGTACATTTTGTAACGTAATTTTGAAGATACAAGATACTTAAGTATATAAGTATATATATACACACACACACACACACACATATATATATATATATATATATAAATATATATATATATATATATATATATATATATATATATATATATATATATATATATATATATTATATATAAATAGCGTGCAAAGAGTAAAGATGTTTCAGTGACAATAAAATATATTGGCATATATCACAATTATTAAGATAACAATTAATACCGATTTCCCAATGATGTGGGGCCTCCATAGAATGGTTAGAGTGGTTAGAGCATCACGCTTTAAATCTCTAAGTTTCTCACTTCCTGTCAGCGCAGGTTCGTGTTCTGCTAGAACCTCAGCTGATTTTTGTGAGAAAGTCTGCCAGATTACTTGCGGAAGGCTGATGGTTTCTTCCCGAGTAACCGGGATCTCTCCTATAACATTAAAAACTAGTCAACACCATAAAAGTGAAAATAAATTGTTGAATGTGGCGTAAAACACTGTTCAAAATTCAAATTCAAATGGCAAAGGTAATTATTGTTGCTTAGAGGAATTAGAATCTTTTTAAATATACCCAGTACAAGTCAACACTATATGACAAGCCACCCTTAAACCATATTGATTTGTCTAATATGATCCTGCATTAAAATCTTTGATGTTATTTGTCTATGATATACCACCTTTACTATCTTTATTTATTACATCAATAAATCGAGTTATACAAGTGTTCGTATTACAATGTGGATCTTTAAGTGATATACGAAATCCTGTTTGATCACCAGGATAGCCTATCGATTTTAATTTCTTGATTTTAGACAAATACCAAACCAGTGCATCATGTGACAACAAAACAAATGGTATTCAGTCCATTTACAGCTATTTATTAAAAGTATAACAAATAAAAAAAACCATCTCATGAAACCTGACATATTATACAAAATCAAAATTACATAATAAAAAATCATAAATTATAATATTCAAACAATATGAGAATTTTCAGCTTTTTAGATTGTAAAATCACTGTCATTTAACTTCTGGCAATGATTCAAAAAAACAAAAAAAGAAATAGTTTATCAGCAAAGGTATAAATAACCAGGAATAAGTCGTGCATTTTGTTGAAAACGAAAGTTTATGTGAAACAGGTCAAATAAAACATTTTCTCAAGTTCTCGTAAAAACGAAACTTAAGCTTTCTTTGCGACTGTATTTAATATATATTTCTAGCTGTATGTTCAGAGGGTATTTATATAACATAATGACAAATATCTTACTGTTGTTATTTTACAATTCATTTTGAGAACAGTAGACACTATTCATTGGTCCATTGATATAGAAAATAAACATTAAAGTTTTTTTTTTAAAAATTCAAATTTTCTTCCTAGCTTCTGACAGTTCTAAGATATAATTGGTTGAAAGTTCCAAGACGCGTACATTCGCCACTGAAGTTATTTTTGAGTGTTCATTTTAACACTTTTACAATATGGAAGTCAGAATAATCATGCAATGCATAAGACCAAACACACTTACTTTATAACTGTGTTTTCTGTTATTCAATGTGTCGTTTGAATTTGGAAGAAATCGTGATTCTGAGACATATAAAATGTTATCTATCTCCTACAATGTGAAGTAAATTATACATATAAAGTTCTGTTGTAAACTTTCTCTTTTTTATTGAAACATATTTTATTGTCTAAACTTAGGTCGCCATCTAAAAAAGTCCATGTAAAACAAAATGACAAGTAAAGGACAGGACGTAAACTGAGACATTACGGTAACCATTACATATGCAGCAATATTTACAGCCACATTCCGGGAAATAATGTTCCATAAATAAACTTTTCTGTACTCTCCTAATGCGTAGTAGTATGAACTTTCATCGTATTTTCAAAAGTCCTATTCCGACTAATTAGTTAATTAATCGTGAAAAACACACACCTAACACATTGATCTACTTATAAACGGTAAGGTATTGCCGGTCACGTAGTGACGCTCTACTGTGTGTGTTCGTTGCACTGTCCAGGACAATCCAGACAAGTGGAACACCAATCAAATACTCTGGAACGTTATCATGGGCAAGCAATTTAGCCATAAACTTAAGTGAATTATGTAAATTTTATCGACATCTTTGAAATAACTACTTCCTGCCCTAGTACATTCGACTGTAACAAATCCAGAACAGTACTGTCGCGGTGAATCGAGCACACTCTTTATATCACTCGTTCACCAGGTAAATTTAAGAATTCCTACGGAATCCCCCTAATGTAATAACTCCATTAATGCAATACATTTTTAGAATTTTTTGAATTTTCGTCTTTTAGGAGTGGTTTTCTGATGAAAATTTCAAAAATTACAACAACGTCCAGATAATAAATAACAATAACTTTCCCGGAATGTTACTTTAAAGAAATATGGGATATTTTCTGTTCTATTCTGAGAAGTTTTGTAAACTTAATGTGGGGAAAACCTTTACCTTGCAAGAGAGAGAGAGAGAGAGAGAGAGAGAGAGAGAGAGAGAGAGAGAGAGAGAGAGAGAGAGAGAGAGAGAGAGAGAGAGAGAGAGAGAGAGAGAGAGAGAGATTCTTACAGGATGTCCTGTAAATACGACTTTCTTATAAGTGATGTTGGCTGTAATTGTGACTAAGCCTCCTTTCTTCAGGACTTTGACATCACACAAAATCAAGTCGCAGGGATAATTTTGGCATGTCTAAACAAACAATGAAATGACATTTAAATGAATTTAAACACAATATGTAAATTTATGTTCAATGAATACTTCTTAAAGAATTTTAAATGTAAAACGTTTTTATTGGACTAGACATTATATATCTCTGTCATGTGACCTAGAAATTTTTTCTCATTCTCATCTTTTTCGCCACTACAAGGTAATTTTAAATCAAATTTCATTTTTTGTGCTTTAATTAAAGTAGAAAACAGTGGTGAGATTCCTTTTTTAAACGTGCTATAAGCGTGTATGATAAAACTGTTTGACAATATGGCATCAAGATCGAATCGGAGATAACATCATATTTCAATATTCTGACACTTACAATATTGTTATTTCGTATTCCATGGCGATGTTGTCTGGTCGAGTTGACTCTATGCTGGCAATCAATGCTTGAATTACTGTACATTACGTCATACTGCAGCACAGAAAACATCTATGTAAAGACTACATAATAATGACAGAGCAAATCACAGAAATGTATACTTAAATATCAATAAGATACCATCACCATACAAAAATTATCCTATTTCTGTTTTGCTAGAGTTACAAACGTAAATGATATGAAATTCTATATAACAAATTGTCATGTACTTCTAATTACACGCAATCGATCACCTTGGTAAACAGTCAGATATATATTTCTCAGCCCTTTGAAGTACAAATAATATTTACTGAAATATTGCTAATCCGTTTCCAAGGATACAAGATTAAAAGAGAAAGTCAGAATTTTACACAATCTGCAGACGTATCAGAAAACCTGAAATAGGATTATTAAGTTATTTTGGTGTTTTTCTCTTGAAAGATATTGATGGAGTTATCTCGATTTTTTTATTTCACGCAATCGACGACCGTCAGAAACAGTCGAATATATTTGTTCTCAATCCAAGAGAAGTACAAATCAGGTTTCTTTAAATATCTCTTATCAGTGAACAAGGACTCAAAGAGAAAGTCAAGTATTTATCTAGTCAACCGAAGGATAAGCAAACGATAAAAAGGTTTCATTGGAGACCAAAATCGAGTATTTAATAGCATAATAGTCAGGGATATCATTCACTGACCTTACGAATGGAATATTTAAGCAAGCTTCTTTTAGCAAAGGCTATGGGGAATATCGAGTTGCATGGGAATGTGCGACACTTTTTTAATATTGCAGTCGGTAGAGAAAGAATTTTCAAGATATCTGGCTCCAACCTGTGTATAATTACGGTCAAAAATAATAATTTCAAACCACCACAGAAACAAGAGAGAATAATGCTTCACACATCATAATGTATAACATGGCTAATTCGGATGACTAATAGTCTCCTATCAGTGGTATATTTCCAAGATATACAAATTGACAAAACATCCATCTACCTAAAATACATTTCTGCACCAAATATTGGAAAAACACCGGCTTTGTTTACAACATGGGCGCAGACATTTTGGACACCCAAAGTTGTGCGGAGGGTAAAATGAGCCCAGCGATCTGATTGGTCATTAAATGAAAAAATTAGTTTTGCCATTAATAAGTGAAATAAAGGTGATAAAAAAAGATACATGAATATTGGTAGTACTTTGGAAATTATAGGGTTGACGGATGAAAATTGAAAGGGAGGGGTCATATGAGAATAGATATTTTCCTTTGGTGCGGAATACTACGAGTTTTAAACAAGTGAAAATTTGAAGTAGAAATGCAACGGCAACTTATACTTTTGATTGCATATTTTGTTATCAAAAATATTGATCTTTCAGCACAGGGTACTTATTTGACCCAGATTTAATAAACATGGGAGTGACAGTGACCTGAAGTTTTGTAAATTAGCATTGAGGCCTTGAGGCATTGGGAAAATATTTGGTGGTGTCTGTCCTATAGAGAAATGCACATTTGACACATGTAGGCTGGATGAAGCCTTAAAATAAGTCATTTTCTCTCGTTTTTATCACCTAAGTTGCAATTCATTCACTTTTACTCATACTTTTAAACAGATTTGAGGGTCTCTATGAAATGGGGCACCTGTTGGGGGTCCACAAGGTGCAAATTTAATAGGTGTGTTGCCTCTACACACATTATTATGCATTTGTTGCATATTGAGATCTCTTAATTTTGTCTGTATGTTTTATATTACACCTAGAACTAATATTTTATCATTTATTGGTCAAAATTCCATCTGTACTTGGAAAATTCAAGTATACCCCCACCCTCTCCTACAAACATGCACATGTTCTTTTATAAAAAATCATATAGTTATGGTTATGCATAGTGACTAAATTTAGCAAAATATTTTGGAAATGATGTTTCTATTGTAAATTTTAACCCATTTTGATTAAAATCAGACCTTTTTGAGGTAAAGACTGGTTGATTTTCTTCTTTTGAGGCAAAATCTACATATTGGACCATGTCATTTTACTCGTGCAGTGTATTTTGTACCTTTAGCTGTATATATGTACTGTATCTGAAGGGTAAAAACCATCTCATTTTTAAGAAAATTGTATTAAACTGCATTTCAGCATTTAAGTCTCATCAGTAAAATATTTCAACATGCCATATACACTGTAAACAGTATAAAAATTAATTTAAATCCCCCCCCCCTGATCTGTACACAAGAATTTCCACATTGTGGTTAGGTCATATTGTGTTAAATTTGGGTAATAGATAATTTGTAAGTAAAAAAATTCTGTAGAAATAGGGCGCTTTAACATTTTTTTCATAATCTATCAACATTTTAACCTGTAGAAGGAATATTTCAAATTTTTTAAATCCAGCAAATATTGTCCAATAAGAGATTTTTATCTAATTATCATACTCAAGTACCTGTAAAGATAATTATAAAGTATCAATTATATATTTTTCTGTATTAACGCATCTAATATTCATTCAAGTTGCATGTTTTCATAAGTTTTCAAAATTTTCAGTCATGCATTTTTTGTTTGAATCACATTTTTTCACCCCCCCCCTCCAGCAAATGTCACTTAACACTCTCTTGGGGTCATACCAGACAAAAATTAACACCTGATATTGACTTTTACTGGTTTCAAAACTTAGTATAATTAAAATTTGACTTAATTTTTCACCTGAAACAGAACTATACATATGTCATATCCTTTTAAAAGCAATTTGACTATCATTTTGCACCATTTAAGTGTCAGTCATTTTAAAGTCAGACTCAGTTATCTGCCCTCTGTATTTAATTACTTACATCATGGGACTGTAATTAAGGGGTGAAACAAAACATAGACATGTCTGAAAATGATTACATAACATATTTTATATAAATGAACACAATAAGTCTATTGAAATGTGTTGTATGTAAGGGTATCCCCTCCCAGAAGTTTTACACTTTTATTAAGGGTGCACTTCATTCCTTGTCAATAAAAGCAATTTGATGATATAAAAAATGACATGGTTTACTATTAAGTGAGCTTCAGAAATTCTTCTTTACTTCTGGTGCCTAATTGGTTCCATGCTCATTAAGCAATGATCCAAATTTTAAGTTTTTGTGAAGAAAATGGTATATTTTGTCACTTTTTCCATTATTAAGGGGTACCTTCTACCCTTATTTGATATCATGGTCAATATTGGTAAATAATGGTATGAAATCATTCAAAATAATGAAGTATATGTGTTACAAACAATTCTGAATGAAAATCATGAAAGAAAAACAGACAACTTCTTCATATAATGCATTTATTTTGTTAATATCAATGAATGGGATTGAGAGGTAGGGGTGTGACACATTATAGACTGTGTTTCTCTTCATGTTTGGGTTCCCATCCTCATTATTAAGGGGGCTTGGTGTACAGTTAGTGAGATTTCCAAAAAATACAAAATGACTATTTTTGGCAATGTTTTTGGATAAATCTATAGGAAAAACACCGGCTTTGTTTACAACATGGGCGCAGACATTTTGGACACCCAAAGTTGTGCGGAGGGTAAAATGAGCCCAGCGATCTGATTGGTCATTAAATGAAAAAATTAGTTTTGCCATTAATAAGTGAAATAAAGGTGATAAAAAAGATACATGAATATTGGTAGTACTTTGGAAATTATAGGGTTGACGGATGAAAATTGAAAGGGAGGGGTCATATGAGAATAGATATTTTCCTTTGGTGCGGAATACTACGAGTTTTAAACAAGTGAAAATTTGAAGTAGAAATGCAACGGCAACTTATACTTTTGATTGCATATTTTGTTATCAAAAATATTGATCTTTCAGCACAGGGTACTTATTTGACCCAGATTTAATAAACATGGGAGTGACAGTGACCTGAAGTTTTGTAAATTAGCATTGAGGCCTATGGGAAAATATTTGGTGGTGTCTGTCCTATAGTGAGCCTCAGGCGACGAGATAAGTCAGATATGACCCGGAGAAATAAAATCGAGAAAGGAATGGCTAAATAAGACGATAGGAATGCAAATTTTATACGCAATACAGTACCTTCTGAAGATATAACTGAATCAAATACGGTGACCTACTTTAAGAAATGAGGAATATGATGCATGGACAGAGCAAGGGACGGACGGAAGGATTGATGGAGGGAAAGACGGACGGATGGATAGACACAACACAAAAAACTATAGTCTCCGGGAACAGGTGAAGCTGAAAAAAGACAAAAAACAAATTATCCCCAGATGTCTATTTACATCCGCCACAATACGTAATAAAGAATTTAAAAAATAAAATCAGTGGATGCTATCCAATAGTTGTTAATAGATAAAAATAATTTAAGATGCAATTGTACCAACCTGAAAATCAGCTAGGAAAATATACGACTGGAATGTTGGTAAACGTATCCGTAGTATCCCATGTTTTAAGGTGTTTGGTCCTATATTGTGAAGTACGTGCATGTGCGATATTGTTTTTGTTTCTGACTCAGTCGTTGTTCCGTAAACTTTTACCAGCAAATCTTGTGGTGTAGATAGTCTGAAGTTCCAAAGACACGAAAGATATTACAAAAGTTTATTCATTTTTCTACCTCCTTGTCTCTTTTAGCATTGACATTTTGCCACTAACATTTTAAGTCTAACGCATCACGTATTGCCTGACACATAATCATTGATTAATTTGGTATCTTTTATTACTTATGTTACCCAATTGGCATATCTTTGATAAAATATTTTGTCACGTACAATTCCGTCATTTCTTAATACATCCTTCAAGTACTTACTCAGTGTTCCCACTTTTTCAGAATAGGGGTTTTTGTACTTAACTTTTACTTAGCTTTTATTCAGCTACAGTGCTTGATAAATAATTGACACTTACCCTGTTAGTAGTAAATGAGATGCAGATTTCACGGGTACCATGATGCTAGACTCAATATTGAAACCGGAAGTAAACAGTACAGTGGGAATGATGAAACTGGAAGGAGGACAGTATGCTTTCA
The DNA here is from genome assembly GCA_030159075.1 of Atrina japonica. NCBI lineage: Eukaryota > Metazoa > Mollusca > Bivalvia > Pterioida > Pinnidae > Atrina > Atrina japonica. The sequence goes on along the minus strand of BROG01000297.1, from coordinate 209,936 downwards.
GATAATATTCAAAATAGATGGTGAGCACTTTGTCAATGTTTCCAATAAAACAAGTGAAATTATTGTGTTTTAAGTCTTCCATGTAGGTACAATGGTACTGTATGTTGGATGATATATCATACACCCGTCTTATAACAAGATAGGATGGGAGCGTCTGGTTTATTTTGATATTTTGTGCAATATCTCCATCATTTGTTATCGTCAGTTTGATCAAAAGTTTCGGATCAACGTCAGGATAGAAAGAACTGTCGTTTGTTCTTAAATTCACAAGGTAACTTCCTGTTGAAATATTAGGAAAACACAAATTAGCAGCTTCACATTTCCCTCTTGGCAAAACCTGCAATTGAAGTGAAATGATTATCATAGTTTCGTCATAAGGAAAATTGCATTTGCTTTTAAAATGATAGAATCGGGTGATGTAAGTGCAAAATATAATACCTGATGGCTGCATTTATTTATTGTTTATCTATAGGACACTTTCCAGTTAGCCCGGATGACCGTTATAATCCTGCTTTTATTATCGCCATCACGTGGTTCTTCAAAAATGTTCCTCAACAATGTTTCCAGTTTTGGTAATACATAGAAAGCCCCAGTAGCTCATTTGGTAAATAAATCCTGTTAGTGTTCTGAAGATCCTGGGTTCGATTCCCTGTGTTCGCACATCTTTCTCTGTCTGCTATATTTCAGAGATTTGGCGTTTAACTAAATAACCCACTGTGGTATATTTCAAGAGTCTCTTGGATTTCTTTACACAAAATAACGTTTATGTGCAAAAATATAAGGACATTCTATGTACCTTGCGAAAAGTAAATATAAAAACCGGAAGAACATATGAGGAACAAAATTGAAAAGGCGCGAATAAATGCAGGATAATAACGGTAATTGGGGCAAACTCGAAAGTTCCCTATTATTGGTTATCTTTACTTTAGATTATAATATTTGAATTTTTGAAAATTTGGCTACTGTATACATGGAAATGTTCACTATTTTCGTCCCTATATAAAAGGGTGAATTTAAAATGAAAGCGAAACTTTCAAGTTTAATAATTGAAGCAAGAACACGGCCATCCACGGTGATGATTCAGGGAGAATTTAAGATGGGTGAATGTTTTCTGTCAAATGGCGTAAAAAAACCAGGGTGAAAAACTTCCAGGACTACGGTAAATGTATTTTTCAGAAGCACTATGCGATTGACAGATAAGTTATTAATCAAGTCCCACAATTCTTCCAAACATAACCACATGTTGGCCATGAATAAAAATAATCTTAAGTTTCATTGATATAAAACAGCAAACCTAATTTGATTTCAAAGTTTGATGAATGAAAAGTTTTAGTACGGACACCAAAAATATAGCGAACATAAAAACAGATCATTTATTTACAATAAAGAAGAGATGTCAATAATGATACCCCACCTAATATGTCATCTTAGGGACATAAAACAAACACCAGCATGTTTGGCAAAACAAAATTCTGACCTTCAAAAACTTACCGTTATTGCATATTTATTCTGTAAAATTGGATCCGCCAATCTACCATTGAATTTGTTTATCATCGGACATAACTCTGCATTACACGTGTCATGGTACATGTCGTATTCTAATTCTAATCGTATGTCTTCCATTACTGATGCATGCTGAATATACATAAAACACACATATTGGGTATTTTCGTTAGTCAGAGTAATCTCCCGTGTCAGCAGGTATCGAATGTGATGTCATTTGTTTGTGCGTAAAATGAGAAAAGTTATCAATTGTGACGTCATATGTTTGTGTGAAAACGACGTTTTATTCTGACGTAAAGTTATGACGTCACAATCTATACCTGCTGACATGGGATATAACTCTGACTAACGAAAAGACAGAATTACTTCTTTTGAAATGATGTATAGTAGTTGGCCATAAGTTATGTTCCTAAAAATGAATTTCACTATATATCTTTAGTAAATCTACATTTGTTTGATCATGCCCTCTGAATTTTGTACGTATCAAAAAAAATGAAAAATGGCACGTTTAACCCTGGGAGTTTAGGCCTAATTTTGGATAATAGTTAGTTTACATTCATAGATTGCTTAGGTATCGATGGTTTCATTTTGGCGTTTATGTATTATATTACAGATCCATTTATTATATTACCTTTCTACTAAACAGAAAAACTATGTTGCTCTCACGAAGAATAACGGATTTTTCACGAAACAATACATAAATTGCAATGGAATTTCTACAAATGAGTACCAAAATCTAAATTTTTTTAGAATTAAATTTTGTTAAAATTGAATAAAAGACATTTTCTCTAGAAGTTATTGCAAAAAACATGAATTTACTAAGAATATTTAGTGAAAATAGATTATGGAAAATTATTTATGCTGTTGTAAATTAGACGGCAAACATAAGTTCAACAGCATTTGTTATTAGACTATGACGGGTATTGGTGTACTGATGCAATAAAGGCATATGGCGGCTAACATATCAAGACCCAGAAAACGAGAAGACAATATGATCATTTTCGATGCATGTTTTTCTTATTAAAAAATGACAAATTGCAAAATGATGAATTAATTGCATTCCAGCATTAGGAGGGCATTATGTATTTATTCTTCGCTTCTGGTCAGCTCAGATTCGAGTCCCGCTGTAACCTAAGCTGATTTTCGTGAGAAAATTTATCAGTTTACTTGCGGAAAGCCGGTGGTCTCGTCCCGGGTACAATGTAACCGGGTTCTCTTCTCCACCACTAAAAACTGCCCGCCACCACATAATTGAAAAAATGTTGAGTGTGGTGGCGTGTAACACTAGTCTAAATTTTTAAAAAATATATATTAATTACGAATCCTTGTTGTTGCCTTTCAATACAAGTAATGGTATACGGTAAATTAGAAAAATACAGATATTCATCTTCACAATGAAAATATAAGATTTAAATGTTGTTTAGAATATTTCTATTGTCTATATTTCGACAATAACAATATGTTTTTATTGACTTTGTATAAAAAAATGATAAATTTTATTCTTATTGTCAATTTAAAAAAAAATGTCTTGCCATGGTATGACCTGTCAGCAACATTCTGATTTTGATTTTCTGGCATAGCTAATATCACTTGAAATAAAATTCAAAGGGAAGTATCGTTATGTTTAAAACACAATAAAGACACTCAATATTCACAAAATGTCGGCCCCTTGGCTTTTATCAAGTGAAAGACGACAATATCTATATGGGTTACATGGTATCAAGGCTGCATAATATACAGCTGCATTGCAAACTCAGCCTTAATACTATGTAACTCATATACATATTGTCCTCTTTCACTTGATAAAGGCCAAGGGGCCGACATTTTGTGAATATTGAGAGTGTTTACTGTTTTTCACATAATATCACTTGGTAATTCATTAAACTGATTTTTCTGAAGGTGGTAACCTGTCTGACATTTCTCGATTAAGGTGGTCATTGATGATGTCGAAATATTTCTGACAATGACAAATAATACGAAGGTATTACTGGATATCTGTGGTATAGCAAAATCCATCTGGAAGGGTGGAGTTTTGTGAACCCTTTCTTGACTTGGACGAGTTTAAAGTTTAGGTAATAAAGCATAAAATTAAAATTAAACTAAGTAGGGAAATCGTTCCTAAATGTCAACATAGATAAAAGAGTAGCCAATGAGGAATAAAACGTTTTTCTTGTACAGCTTGTCATAACCGAAAAGTGAGTAGAATCATTCGTATGATAATCGAAAGATTACTCCGCCCCGCCATCTTATGTTAATCGGACAATATGATTTTTCTTCACGTTTTATAAATAGTTCAAACATATAAAGAACCCCATTTTTTGTAAATTGTATTATATTCGAGCATTAATTACCATGACTCTTTCTATTTAACTGAAATTTATTATTTTAGGCCATAATAAAAAAATTGCTAGATTTTTTTCAAAAAAATTGGGGCGGGGGGGCGAATTTTATTTTTTACTTTTTATTTTTTCTGAAATGGAATTGGACACTGAAAATGACTAAATTGACCCGGCAAACAGTGAAAAAAAAGACATTGTTCAGCTTTCATAGTTTTATTTGACTTCATGTCAAAATATACAATGTAATAACACAATCAACAAATTTAAACAAAATCTCATGTTTATATCTACATCATGTACATGTATGATTAGAATTACTAAATAACAAAATTGTAACCAATGTCATGTCAAAAACAAGAAATCCTACTTGTGTTTTTTTCTTGCTTGAAGGCCGTCAATACCCCTTCATATGAGCAAGAGGTGCTGGTATATGGCATCCCATTCCTTCTAATGTATGATGATTTTCATCAATGTAGGCTAACATAGACAGACAGCCAATGTATGAAAAACGACTTACCAAGAGTGTTAACATTGGCACTAAGAAATCCCACATTTTACTCTTGTAGCCGATCAATAATGTCACTACGTAGGGCAGCACGATTTACCCCCAAAACATTCCAAAGGACCCCAAAAACATCCAAAATGACCCAAAAAACATTTAAAACATAACAATTTTAGCAATCTTATTATTAACTAATCATTTACTTGTGTATTGTGGTTATACATTTCAGGTATCAGTCATCCTTGTAATTAAAGATTAAACTTGGATGTTGATTCTCATTTATGACTGATACCTGTTTCTGTATGTGGGTAGCTGGTACGGTTCTCGACCCCTATGTCCATGTCCCAATCCGACCAACAATTTTGTTGTGGATGATGCCGAGTCATTCCATTACAACATCTTTAGGTATGCCACAGTTCGTGTGTCCCCTTCATTTATTACTCTCGTGTGCATTGAAGCGTGGAGAAATAGATAATCACCGATACCTCTCACCTTTGAAAATCGCCGCCATAAAATGATCCATATAACACCTATAGTTGCGTAAACTTCAATTTGATGCGTTGGACTAGTGTGCTCTCCTCTTTAACAGCCAGTCTTTTGATGGCATTCAGAAGATCTGCTTCTATCATGTGGACAACATCAGTGCAGTTGGTTCACTGGATATTGACAAGTTTCAGAGGGCAATACTTCTGTACAGAAATTCTATTGACCCAGAGACAAAAACATCCCCAGCATTGATCCTGTTTGGACGACCTATTCGTGATGCAATTCCCATACTGATGGGTAGATACTCTCCTCATGAAACATGGACTGAGTTGATGTCTTATCGAGAGATGGCACTTGCCAAACGACATTCGAGGGAACATGAACGGTGGAATGAACACACTCATCGCCTGCCACCATTACAGGTTGGGGATCATGTATACATACAAAACTTAGTAGGCAACCACCCCAGGAGATGGGAGCGCACTGGAATTGTTGTTGAAGTACGGCAGTACCACCAGTATGTTATACGCGTAGATGGCACAGGCAGAGTAACTATCCGTAACCGCCAGCACCTTCGAAAATTCACTCAATTTCAAAGGGATCAAACACTGAGCCATTTGATGGTACCCACTAGTGTACAAACTCAGAAGGTCATCTCAAATAACCAGCTTCTTCCAAGACGACACTATCACAGGCACCCAAGATTCCTGTCTTGTCTTTGCCACCAAGAAATGAAAGTTTGCCAGCTGCATCAAGCGATTCACCTACCGCAGCCCCCACTCTGACACCAGTGACCGATATGATTCAACATCCTTTACAAGCGGATTTGGACCAGTCGCGCCATCACAGCCCTGAACCAGATGCGCCTGTTATGACTTGCTTACCACGTGCCCTTGCCCGCCTTCTGCCCCACAATAAACCTGGGGAAAAGGAACTATTGTCACCTCGCAGACGCAGCCACCATGACAAAACTGAATCAGTGTCTAATATATAAACTGAAGTAATACTTAATTAGTGATTTCAGAGACTCTATTGATACGCTACGTGTACAGGCATTCAGTTTTTCTATGTCAGATAGACTATCAGATCCTGCCTGCAATATGGACTTATTTTTCTGAAAGACTTTTATTCATTTTTTTTAAGTTTTTTTCGTTCCCTTAAAAACTTGTCCCCGGGGGAGGAGATAACTAATCATTTACTTGTGTATTGTGGTTATACATTTCAGGTATCAGTCATCCTTGTAATTAAAGATTAAACTTGGACGATGTTGATTCTCATTTAATTATAGAGGGCGAAGCCCTCATATATGTAGAGAAGCTCACATTTTTTAATTCCCACTACATCCGGGGAACCGTACTACTAATGGAAAAAATTCTGCTCACATCGGGAATTTGCGCGTGACATAAACAAAATGTCGGAAATGCAAAGTCATTACTTTTAAAGTGCATTACAAACAAAGTAATAAACTACCGTACTAGCAAACGTTTTGCAGACCGAGAAGAGGCCATAACGACCAGAGTTGTACATCGAACCCGATCACGAAGCGCCTCAATTATTCTGGTAATGTGAACTACACAAAATTATGGATATGCTGGGATAGAGAGAAATATATTGCATAAAACATGTTTGTGCATTTAATTCATGACTAATAAATACCACATAGATTCTATTTAAGTTTTAGCACAGAAGAAACAGTCAGTCAATCAATATTTTATTTAAAACAATGAGTGAATAACCGGGACATTTACGTGATAAAAACACTGAATATTAATCTCTTTGCCTTTGGTGATTCTGTCGTGTTGCCCCCGGCAAAGGGATTAACAAACATGTAAAACTGTTGATGAATGCCTTCGCCCTCTCCATAGGTTTACCTATGTATTATTTATAATAGAGGGCGAAGCCCTCATATATGTAGAGAAGCTCACATTTTTTATTCCTATTACATCCGGGGACCCGTGCTACTAATGGTAAAAAATTTTGCTCACATCGGGAATTTGCGCGCGACATAAACAAAATGTCGGAAATTCAAAGCCATTACTTAAAAGCGCATTGCAAACGAAGTAGTAAACCACCACACTAAGAAACGTTTTGTAGACAGAGACTAGGCCATAACGACTAGGGTTGTACATCGAACCCGATCACGAAGCGCCTCCATTATTCTGGTAATGTAAACTGCACGAAATGATGGATACGCTGGGATACAGAGAAATTTATAGCATAAAAACATGTTTGTGCATTTAATTCATAACTAATAAATACCACATAGACTGTGTTTAAGTTTTAGCACCAAGGAAACAGCCACTCAATATTTTATTTCAAACAATGAGTAAATGAACAGGACAATTACGTGATAGAACACCGAATTTTAATCTGTTTGGTGATTCCGCTGTGTTGCCCCCGGCAGGGGGCAATACAACGGAATCCCCAAAGGGATTAACTGAACATGTAAAACTGTTGATGAATGCCTTCGCCCTCCATAGGTTTACCTATGTATTATTTATATGAGAATATCTTTTATGACTGTAGGTGTTTTTGACTTTGATAATGCTGTTTTATCCAAGTTCCATGAGAAGTGATAAATGTTGACTTTTTTTTAATTTCCAGCTGTCTATGAAATATTTATACAGACGAAAATGCATTTAAAATTATTATTGATGCAAACTTATTTCTATTCAATTGTTTTGGGGTGTTTTTTTGTTGTGGATGTTTTGGGGTCTTTTTGGGTAGTTTTTCGTTTTTTTGGGTAAATCGTGCCATCGCATTCTGTAGCTTTATTTTGTCATTAACTGTGTTTCTATGCTTCTCGGGTAAATAGTTTGCCTTTGATGCTGCGGACATAAGAAAACTGAATGCATCATGCACAGGATCATTGTTACTTTTTTCAGAACCTTCAGAGTTCTGGGAAAACTGAATATAGTTGCCAAGAAAAAGCACAATATCGCCAACTTTGCATTCCAGGTCACATGAAACGAATGTTCCGTCAATAGATTTTCAAACAGTAACTGTCGCTTATCTAGCCGAAAAACTGGGCCGAACTATCGGGGCAGAAATCCTCCCATATATATTCTTCGTAGCAAGATGTTGTGCCATTTTCACAGCAGTTTAGCGTTCATTTCAACCACCTATTTCTTATCACTGACGTCCGATATTTGTTGATATGCTCACTTGATCTTTAAGATTTATAAATCCATCGTCATTAAGTTATGACATGACATAATTCCACATTTCCAAGATGTTTATTCTAGCTACACGTCGTTTTTTGTATTCACGTCGTCTGTCTTCATTTTGAACAGAAGAAAATCTAAGACGTTCGTTGATTGGTTGATCGTAAATGCACATTCATTGTTGCGTTATTATCAACCAATCAGCTAACGTCTTAGATTTTCTTCTGAAGTAACGGCGAAGACCATGTTGTCTGTTTTTTAATATAAAAAACCACCGGAAGTCATCTGAAATAAGAACATTACGGAACGAAATCGGACAAGACACGTGATATTTCCGGTCGACTATATTCGTTTAAAAACGTAAATTCAAAAATAAAAAAAATCGGGGCGGGCGTGAAAATCGGGGCGGGCGGGGATGAGAATCTAGGATTTTTTTTATTATGGCCTTATTGAGAATTTTTTGTCAACGCTCAACAATTCTTTTCCCAGATATAGTGACTGCCGGTTTCAATGGTGTAACAGGTGGCCCATTTACAAGGTACTCAAGAGAGACCAGAAGCTTTCCGCAAGTAAGCTGGCAGACTTTCTGACATAATCAGCTTGGATACCAGGAAAAAAATCGAAGCGACACTGACTAGAGGTAAGAGATACTTTACAGTCTTAAGGGCGAAGCTTCAACCACTCGGCCGTGTATGCCACTGTTATTGATTGAAAACAAAATGCAAATCCTTTACGAGATTCTGAATAGGTGTCCTGATTTAATTGAAATGGTGTTACGTACAATAGTTTGTAGTTTGATATTATGAGAATGTATATCCCAAATGACTGTGAAATATTACAAATATGGCTCAAGCGGAGTAAAATACATGTATATGACAGGTACTTCTTTTAAAGACAAACAAAAGGTTACGTGCAATGTCCTCGCACATATAAATTACGATTTTTGATGGGCGTATTTATAAACAATAAACATGTACTTTTGTAATACATACACAAACAAAGACATGCTATATGTACTTATAAAAAGACGATTTACAGCAAATACATGTACTTTTATACATTTTATACGACTTTGATTGAAAATGTCTTAAGTGTCAAAGGTATTTTCTGGACACATAAGGCGGGGGCAGTACAAACCAGACTTGACTTTGTAGCCACCTCTACAAGAACAGTGTATACATTTAAAATATTACCCTCAACTGTATAAAACTATTTCTTTTTATCAAAACTGTCTGGTTTATTAATTGTCGTTTACTTTTATGAATTGGGGACGTCTCATATCACTTGATACAAACCGTTTGCATAGTTAGGGACCGAAGACTTTGTCAGGTAAGGCGGTGAGTTGCTGATCAACAGACCAGTTGTATAAAAACACTACTGGGCTGTCAAAATCGGAGTCACATAAGACACGAGGTACTAACATACGGGGATTCCCTAAGGTAGTTAAATTGTATTTAATAGATAAAAGCATGCAGTTATCCTGATCATATATCAGAATATATATATATATATATATATATATATATATATATATATATATATATATATATATATATATATATATATATATATATATATAAACGTTTTATAGTATTTTATAGACAAAAGTTGATTTTCTACCTGGTAGTGCTACCTGTATATGAAAAATACGAACAAAATATAAAGATCATTTTCTGATTCATTCAGGTGTTATTATCAATTTGTTACAATCTTAAAATGAAAATATTTTATATAGATTATATAGATTATATGAATTTCTATCTCTTACCTGTATACAGACTATATGAATTTCTGTCTCTTACCTGTATATAGATTATGTTACTTTCTTTCTCTTACCTGTATATAGATTATATGACTATATTTCTCTTACCTGTGTATAGATCATATGACTATCTTTCTCTTACTTGTATATAGATTATGTGACTTTTTTTTCTTGTACCTGTATATAGATTATATGAATTTCTGTCTCTTACCTGTATACAGATTATATGACTTTCTGTCTCTTACCTGTATATTAATAATATAACTTTCTTTCCCTTACCTGTATATAGATTATATGACTTTCTGTCTCTTACCTGTATATTAATAATATAACTTTCTTTCTCTTACCTGTATATAGATTATATGACTTTCTGTCTCTTACATGTATATTAATAATATAACTTTCTTTCTCTTACCTGTATATAGATTATATGATTTTCGGTCTCTTACCTGTATATTAAAATATGACTTTCTGTCTCTTACCTGTATATTAATAATATAACTTTCTTTCTCTTACCTGTATATAGATTATATGACTTTCTTTCTCTTACCTGTATATAGATTATAAGACTTTCTTTCTCTTACCTGTATATAGATGATATGACTTTTGCTGCACTGTTGACCATTCTGTTGTATAACAAGGCTGTCTGTAAACTTTGTTACTTTTTGTGTTTTGTATACTGTATACACAAACAAGCTTGCAAGACTTGAATCCGTAGATTTGGAAGAACTAAATCGAACAGTGAAATTCAGTCCTGAAATGTCAAATTCAAAATACATAATATTTGCAGAAAAAAAATCTTATTGCCATTCTCGAAATAGTATAATATTGTGGCATGTTGGTCATTTCTAGGTCACAGTAAGACACACAGACAGATTCATCACATAAATGGACCGATATATAATATACACAGATGCAATATCGCTAATTGTTAATTGAAAACGCAATATATAAGTATTTAGATTAATTTCAGTAACGTCAAAATATTTGGTGTTTGCACACAGGAATGCGGACAGACAACAAACTGAAAGTTTTCGAATATATAAATATATATATATATATATATATATATATATATATATATATATATATATATATATATATATATATATATATATATATATATATTATATATATATATATAATATCTTGTTCTAATTATCAAATAGATTGCCTTTACACAAATTTAATTTTATAGAATATGGTTTTGTAAAAGTGTCTAAAATGTATTAATTCTTTAACATGTTGGCACACGTAGATAGCTACGTCTTCCAGCAAAAACATATGTAGCATCAGTCACTTATACATAAATATGCAATCAACAGACATTATAATGAAAAAAAACACTCCTCATAATTTTAATTTCTTACCAATTTCTTTGTTATTTACTCCAGATTTTTCAGAAGAAGTAAAGCACACCGCTACTTCAATACAAGGTATCCTCATTCCAAAGATGACACATGTATTCTCTGCAGAATATTTTCCAGGAGTGATGAGGAAAGTTGGCACCACAGAAATGACTGGCCGAACACGAAGCAACAATGCCTGATCAGATCGGTAGCTACCCACTGCGATGTCTGAGTAAAAATCAAAACAAAGGATATTAATAATTAGTATCCATACAGAGAGTTAGTGAAACTACAAGTCATATACAAACTGATGGACGCAGTGAAAGGGGACATACCTCTATCCATACCTCTGAGAGGATAACTTTAAGTAAATCATCAGTGATTATGTCCGATATACTCAGATAAACAAACTGTATTCCCTAGCCACCCACGAAAAGACAGATCGGTGACATGCGTCCAAGTACTGTCTTCCGAATTTGTGAACCTTTAATCATGCTATTATCATAGTCTTACCTGCCTTACCTACTCTCGTATTTAGCGACTACCTGTATTATGCAGCCAAACTATTTTTTTCCCAGAGTATTTCCTAAATAAATGATATGATCTAAACAACTATTTCCCTTACGCGACTAGGGGCCTTAGACTTTACTTTCAAGACTTTGAAATGATTTTTATTTGCCAAATTTCAAAAGATTGTATAGTTCTTTTCTCGTCCTTTGAAACTTTTTTTTGTCAGTGAACGTTTCTGATTATACATACATATGTATATTTCAAGAACTTACTAGACTGATAGATTGCTTCGTCTTGAATCAATTTAAATACATGTACATGTGTTGTCATTTGAACAAATAGAACATTTTAATTAAATAACCAATTAAAATACATGTTATGATTTTTTAAAACAAAAATGCGTTTAAAAATAACTTTTTCATTTAGTTTATTTTCAAAAGATGTTAAAAGGTCGAAGATTGGGTCATCTGAATGAAGAGACCACCTGTTCTGCCACATGAGATATTTCTGCAATGACCCTTTATATGATCCTTTAAAGCAGGATATACATCTTTACATACAAAAGGTGAAAATCGTTGACTCAATTGTTTTGAAAATGTTGAAATATTGATACATCTATTATTTTCAATCGTTAAGGAATAATTAAGGAACTGTGATCTACTCTGCTTCAGTGCTTTTGGCAAATGAATCATTTTTGCTTGTATGGAAGACTGGTCGCTCTTGATTCAAACCCACTACATTACGCTTGCGATACCAGAATCCTTACAGTGTAGATAGACACATACATGGTTTATTGTATACTTGTACTGCACACATTTATCTGATTACTATCGACAATGCCGACAATCACAATACATACATACAAAATCCTTACGACAATGATATTGATTGCATAATTTTCTAAATCAATAACAAACACTTCTGTGTACGTAAATACAACAATACTATTTTGCAGCTAAGTATAAGTTTATTGGTAGAAGAAAATGTTTTCCATTTCATTCAGTTTGTTAGAATAGTTTGTACTCATATAAGCTTTGTGAATGGTCACTTCCGGTTTCGTGATATTGGCATTGACAGTATATAGCGTTATCTTGTTTAAGTTCATCTGCAAGGAATAAAAAAGGAAAAAACATTTTCTTGTAAAGGTGTCAAGTGACACAACTTTCCTGCAGCCTGCTTTTCTGTCATATATCACCGTATAATATCCAAAGTATAGGTAATATACATGATAAACCGGAAGTGATGCTGTCCTATATTTTTGTTTGAAACCGCATACTATTAAAACGAACTGTAACGGAAAGGAACAACTCGTAAAATAGTTTATTGTTGTAAAAAACAAGAAAATTGTAATCAAGAAAGAAATGTTTTATGACACATTGCTCTATCCACTTGGCAATGGAGAATCCTTATTTATTTATTTATAAAGTTAATAAAAAAAAACAAAGATGTTTGTGAAACATAAATGTCCCCAGTACCCACTGTATCACAATCCAAACTTTAAATATAGCAATTTCCTACATTTTGCCCCCCCCCATCCCCAGGGGCATGTGCTTTTAGTAAATTGTGAGCATTCCTTATACAAACTTTCAGTCGAAAATTGGTTACTGTATCCAAACTTGAAATATTGCACTTAATATGTAAGCGGGAGGGAGTTATAGACAGACAAATAGACAGACAAACAGACAGACGGACAATCCAAACACTAGATTCCCCAGGCCGGGGGCATAATTATACTTTATGCGATGTACATATATGTAATAGCGAGCGCAGCAACTAGGGAAGCGAGCTTTTATGGTAATGCGTATGTGTAAGTACAAATAGGTCAAATTTACACATACTATGAGCAAAAAAACTTTCGTCTAACAGTCCCGGGTCAAGTTCGCTTTGAATATTGCATTTTTATCGAGAAGGTCAAAAATAAAATTGTGATCATATATCACACCATGAACAAATTTTAAAAAATAGTACGAAGTCAAATAAGTCCTATTAATCGCACATCGGATTTTTAAAAACTGGTTAACAGCGTCCCATAGCAGACGTCATTTTTACCTACCAGAAATGAAGAGTTCCGACCAAGGGCGTTAATGGCTTTCCTAACCCGACACGCTCAGTCACGCTTGATGGTAGGACTCGCGCTAGACATCGGATATTTCTTAACTTGTTAATTTCAAAATAAGCTTTAAAAAATGAACTGACAGTTTATTTTTGAGAATATTGAGATGTACTCATGTTGCAGTTACCTTGTTTATGATAGTCCTACTATTGCAAGTCTCATGAGGTCATTTCTTGGTTTCTCATGGAGATCAAAATACTCTCTCGTATCATACCATGTATGATTTTAAATTTTACTATTGGTTATTCACGTAGAATTATTTGGAAGCAATTTCACTAAAACATATTATGGAATAAACATTAACATAGTAACTGTGAACGCTTCAAATGAAAGACTGTATCAATTTACTGACGTAAAAGTTAACAGTAAATTTCGACAAATATAACAGATTAGCTACTTTCTAAGGGGAAGAAACTCGGTCATCCTACTGAAACATTTTTGAAAATTGTGTATAAATTTACAGTAGAAAATAAATTAGCCGATACAAACTTCCTATATAGGTTTATAACACTTCCATAGTCATATAGAAATTATTACACGAAGATAAAACAACAAGTGAATAATTATCTGAAATTAAAATTTAATTTAAAGCTCCCCTCTCCCCTCAAAAAAAAAAAAAGGAAAAGAAAATGCACTTTATTTACTTTATAATAAAATATAGCTACTCTACATACATATCATTTTGCTGTGATATTTTTATTTTACTTCCAGTAGCCTATATTTTGAATTCACTGGAATCATTGGTTAAACAGCCTTTTAACTTCTTTGACGTATCATAATATTTGACTACTAATCTCATGCCGGTACACAACTTACTTACTTCTCTATATTGAATTTCTATGTGACCAATTTAACTGTAGATCTACATTGTAATATTTTGATTCCAAATGATACATATTTAAAGAAAAAATAATCATTACATCTTAAGAGGAACTGATGAATATTTTAGTTGACTTTAGTACAACCAACCTTATAATAGCAAATTTACAGAACAATGAAATTTTAGGTTTAAACATGTTATTGGTTGAAAAAAAAAAAAACAACAAAAACAAAAAAAGAACAAGAACATATAATTCTGATAAACCTTCCTTGCTTGCTTTAGCTTGATGAATAATTAATTGCCACTTGTCCGTGATAGACACGGAGAGAGATGGTAAGTGTGTGTTTCCTTGCTTGAGTTGTTTGTTTTCTCCAATAACTTTTTAAATTGACACTACACTTGTCATCAGATTGTCAATTACAGATTGATCATTTCTTCACCATGAACCGATCAACAAAATTGTTTTAATGTAACATATGCACTTTAATGGTCATTCATAATTGAGATACATTTGAGAGTCTTGTTGAATGTTCGCATTTTGATGCTCTTTTGAGTATACAGATGTATTTACCAGGACTCACCCTGCCATTAGTCAATAATTCATTAAGCCATGGATTCATTTTTCTCATCATTGGTTAAACATGAAATTGGCTAATTTTCTGCCTAATTTTTGTTCCTGATTGGTGCATATTTTAAGCGATCACAGACAAATACGTTTGACCACTGATAAATAAAGCCTAGGCTCTCTATATTGGTGGTTTGAAAGTAAGACCTAGGACAGTTTTCACTGTACCAGCGCTAGCAGGATTTCTTAAAAGTTATCCCATTGGCCAATCAAATCAACCACCAGAATTTGACAAAAAATTCGCAACATGTATATATAAATCAGTAGTTTGCACTTGCCATCAGCCTGTTGTCTCATTGTCTTAATGCAAGAATCACGAGGAAAGAATTGTTAAATAAGGTGCAGAATTTTGGTTTATCTATGAACATTTATTTCTTTATCACAGGCAACATAGAAACTTTATAAAAGTTTGACAAAGCGTCAAGAAAAACCGGAAAATGCGGGATCTGTAGCACAATGCCACTCATTACATATACGTCTCTTATTACCAATACCGTATTCTACCCAATAAGCACCTACGAAAAAAAATAAAGAAAAAAAGATGTGGGCGCTTATTGGAATATAAAAATCTCAGATACCAAAGTATAAATCAATAGGATGTCCAGGACATAGATACAAATCCGGTAAAAATGGACAAACACGGACCTCTGGAAACCAAGAGGTGGGATCAGGTGCCATGGAGGAGTAAGCATCCCCTGTCGACCGGTCACACCCGCCGTGAGTCCACAGTCAAGTCCAATGAAACACGTGAGGAGTGTATCCTCGTCACAATTGGTACAGACGTCTCAACAACCGCCAACGAAAAGGCAACTCAACATTTCACTTAGTGAAAACAGAGTAGTCGCAAACAAGACTATTTACCGACCATAAAATTTGCGGAACGTTGACATTAAACGCGGTTTTCGATATCCCTGTGTCAATAATTTGTCAGTGAGTAGTTTACCTCTGTATATGAAATCTTCATATGTTGTGCACGCCCTGGCATATCGGATCATTTGTGAAATATAAACTCCATATGCAGGTGAGTGAGGGATATTACTACTTAAATGTGGAAAATTTACGATGGGAAAGTCGAAATCGTCGCGTTTATCGTATAGCTTAGTTGCTAATTTCCCGTCTGTGTTTATATTAAGTAAAATGTCTAAGTATGAAGCGTGTGTACTTGATTCTGTTGTATCTTTAATTTCTAGTTCGCTGGGATATATCGCATTGACATATGTATGAAAATTGTCATTATTAATTGACAAAACGTCGTCGATATATCTAAATGTCAAATTAAAGGACACCGCTAACTTTTTCTTCTTTTGATTCAGCAGTTTCTGAATGAAGTCTGCTTCGTATGAATAAAGGAACAGGTCGGCCAATAAAGGAGCACAATTGGTTCCCGTAGGAATGCCGACAGTTTGTTGAAAGACCACGTCTCCGAACATTACAAATATATTGTCTATTAGAAATTCCAGCATGTTTTTTATATCAACTTCAGTATACTTATGTGTAGAATCAGAGTGGTGTTTGACGAAATAAGTATCCTGATAGCCAATCACTAGATATTTAAATTTTCGGGTACCACCTTTAGTGAAAAAGCAGTTGTCTATGATGCTAAAAAGTCTTTCTTTTAATTTTTTTATGTGGAAATAGTAGTGTAAAGAGTTGAGAAATCATAAGTTTTGATACTGTGAATTCGAGAAAAAATTGTGTGCCTTCAAATTTTCTAAAAGCTGTTTAGAATTTTTAAGTATCCACATCTGATTTACACCGCTTCTGGAATAAGCAACTGTACAGTATTTTTGAAGTTTCTCCTTAACAGCTGTCAATATCTTGGTAAGGAGTAAAGATAAAGGTTTGGTAGAACATTTGCTGGATCCTGCTATGTATCTTTGCTTATATGGGTTTTTATGAAGTTTAGGTATCCAGTATAAATGTGGTAGCTCGAAATCGGTCTCCGTTGTAGGTATATCAAATGAGTGTAATACGGACACGTGATTTTGAAGGATCTCGTCCTGGAACTAATCAATAGTCAAACTGAAGAAAAGCATTTAATTTTTTACAAGGGTCAGTGGTAAAATTGTTGTAGTTAATACAGTGGACACCCTATTGACATTCTTGTGTTGTATGGGGCTAGAGATAACTGTTATTTACGTTTTTGTGGTCCACATTGCCTTGTCAATTGGCTAGGAAAGGTACGTTATCATGTGTATAAAGGGGAGGGGTGCTTATAAGCTTATAAATAGGGATATGGATGATTATTCGATTGAATGTGGTATCGGTGGAGCTGTATATCATTACTAACATTTGTCAAATGTATCGATACATGGGTATCTCACTAAGAAGTTTTACTTTTAAAAATTGTTCAAACAATGACCAAGCTGCGCTCGCTTTCAAGGCTTTGCCTTAATTCATATTAAAAAGAAATATAGAATAGGTCAAATTTTAGATAACGAACAATGAAAATCCTAAAGGTAGAGCAATAAATAGAAAAGTTACAAAAGTTAAACTTTTGATGATTGAGTGGTTGAAGAAATGGAGTTAAAGAAAGAAATATATCTTGTCAATTTACCTTGATAACCGTTTCTATCGACATCCATTGATCTAGAGAAAGATATTCCAAATCCGGATAGCATTGTTGAAATTTGAAGGGCAGAAATCTTTTGTGTATACTTTGGCCAAACACCGGATGTACAGCCATTATAAATATATATACTTCCGGAACCCTCATCTTCGTACGGAGCGCCGACTATTATATCTAAAACAAAAACTACTGGGCATTAGAAAAATTGATATAATATGAGCAAAGGTAATGCAATGGAAGCGAGCTCATCTCCTTGTACAAATACAGGAAACCACATTCACTGGAGTATCTATCTGGGTTCTAACTGCCATGGTAACGCATCACTGATTGGTCAGTTTTATGACAATCAGGACTTGCGACCTTTCGTAAAACTGGACCCTAATCTCACAAGTGTAACACCTATCCTGCAAAATGACGTCATAGTTTAATTGTGACGTCAAATATTTAGACCATAAGCCCTTCAGTCAAACATTTGACCAAAACAAAGTTACCAAAACGTTTGCTTTGAATACGTTTTTGTAAAGAGCGGCTGGTGTAGTGTCAGTTCTATTTGGTCCAGTCTAGAGAAATTTAGGCTCTTAACTGTACAGCTTCTGTCAATTTTTTATGTTGTGTACACATATTATCTAGTATTATTATTATTGATGTGTTGACCATTGCCGGAATAAGTATAGTTTGGGATTGTAAATTATTAAGTGAAATAGACATTCATATCGTCTAATGTATCATATGGTGTCAAGTTATATTGGTGAATACATACCTGAGTAGCCGTCACCATTTATATCACCCATACTTGCTAATGAGGAACCAAAACGAGCAAAATTTCTCCTGTCTCCATCCAGGAATACTGATAATTGTTTAAATCCAGCCTGCAAATACAGATATTAGCTTATCTCAAACTTTTCAATATTGTCCTTTCAAAAACATATATTTAATGTAAAATAAAATTTCCGAAAAAAAATACGCAAAATTTGTTATCAATTATGAAGCACTGTCATAGTTAAATTACAGTTTCGTTCTCTTTAAAGCCACATTCCTGAGAGAAATGTTCATAAATAAACTTTTTGTATGCACTTAATATTTCTTCGCATATGCTTTCGTTGTATTTTTAAAGTTATATACCGATTAATTAGTGAATTTGTCGTGAGAAAACACAGGGTGCAAATCTAATTATAAAATCTGAAAATTGTATGGTAATGAAAAGATATTGAAAACGACTTTGCCTGAGAACAAAAACAAACAGTTTGTGATCAATATACTAATAAAGAACCAGCACATCTTAAGAGTAGTACATTTTTTCTTATATGGAATGTAACAATCTTTGAACGCTGTACCGTCAGCAAATCAGTGGGGGTATAAGATTTTCTTACAAATGCATAATGCGATTTAGTTCTCAGTGGATTAATTGAAATAATAGATATGCAACAGACCAAATTCCAGACGGCATCAACGAATTCTCTAGTCTACATAAATATCACATTAGACCAGTATTTATATATCGTTGATTAGGCTATGTTACTTCGAATAAACTTTGTTGAACGGGACATACATAAGATCGAAATTCTGCTTTTTAGGAAAATCTGATACGCCGTCTGATTGGCTGTCGGTAAAGCGGTCAAAGAATGTGACATTCCATATAAGGAAAATGTATACATTCTTCTCTTTACATTGTCAGCCATACAGTAATCTGAAGCGTAGTAAGGTATTTCTTATATGGAATTTCATAAAAGATGCTTTACTTTATTTAGCTAACCGAATGATAGTAGAGGTTTTTGAATGGCATTCCGTTAATACGACGGATTCTTTTTATTTCTTTTTCTTTTCCTGCTGTAGAAAATGTCCAATATCATAATTTATTACACTTTTTATTAAATTCATCAATTAAATATAACCTACAATTTTCATTGATATTTTTCACTGATATTTTTAACTGATTAAAAATACAACTCACTGCAAAGTAAAAGGAAAATGCTGTATTTCATTTTTAGCCAATCAAAATGCATTTAATATTGTTTCCATTTGGAACTACTTTTTCTTCTTATATTAGACGTCAGGAAACAAAAAAAATGGCTGGAAAATGTAATAAATAGAACATTTGACAATGGTTTTCGAATAATATGGTATTCAAACAAAAAACTGCCAAATATCCTCTATAACTTTCCCGGAATGTAGCTGTAATGGATGTTTTAAAAAATTATCTTACCTTACTTGACCGAGTAGTACACAGAAAATGCTATATATTGTATGACTCTCTGTCTTAGTTGACGATTTGCTTTATTTCAATTACGAAGTTTATTACACGAACTTTCGATGGTTTGTTTTTAAAAATTCAAGGGGCCTTGAACAGTGAGCGATTCTCATAGATCATGGCGTTATATAATCTGTATGTAAATATTTGGTAGTACGGTAATCTAAACACTTGTCTTATCTTTTAATAATGGCAATGATATACCTTATCCTCATTTCTACACGATGGATATTTTATGTATCTTTAACAAATGACGTAATATTTCAACTGAAAATTGGAAGGAACGATATATTTAGACAAAAAACTTACAGCAACACCTGTGTGAAATCAACTTACTATTCCCCTTGATAGGAAAATGAAAACGCGTCCTTGCTCTATAGCGGCACCGGAAGTGGAATATGTGTCTACATACATTGGTGCTCCGACGAGAAGATCATCCAAGAGATCATTGTTTATGTCAATAGACAACAATGATGCACCAAAGTAGCAACCAATCTGAAAATTAAAGTTGTACTTTCCGAAAGACTCATGATAAAGATATTAGTAAATCCTTATGTAAAGTAATATATATATTATATATATATATATATATATATATATATATATATATATATATATATATATATATATATATATATATATATATATATATATATATATATATATAAACGATCAATCATTTGTGCATATTATTGAAATATTTCAATGCATTAAAGGGACAATAACTGTATTTACAAAATAGAATATTTTGAATTTTTTCTACGTTTACTACTTGTACTTGTTGTACAATAACAAATAAGAGCTATACACAGGAATAAAAAAAAATCTTATTTTTAAATATATTTTGTGAAAATAAGGTCGTGTCCAGTGTGGTATGCATATAGAAATAGTAAGGTTGAATTTATCAATTGTAAGCGAATAATTGCCTAACTGGTTTTTCTCAAGCAATTTTCACAAAAATATATAGGAATGTCAGAGATTTATACCTGTGTATATCTCTTGTTTGTTATTGTATAACAATCTAAGTAGTGAAAAGTGAAAGAATTTTGATACGAATTATAAAATGGTGTATGCTTACCACAAATACTTGACATACAGCCATCACTACAGATACATGATAAACAAACCTACCTGGTCACCATTAAGTATCGCTTTTGGGGAACCACGTGAAGATAACAAACTAGAATACATCAGCACCTACAAAAAGTGAATTTCCATTTATTTTTTCTTGAAAATGCACTGGTACATAATTATTTTGACGTTGCGGGGACTTTGAGACGAAATATGGAAAATATTTTCAATTATGTATTTCTGCAAGATACAAATAAACACAAAAGACCTGAAAGCTACTAGGTTGTTCCATCAAATTAATCAGAAAAATAAAATCAATTAACTTAAAGCACAAATTTCCACCATGATTGAATGGTGATTGCGTGACTTAAAAACCAAACTACCGATTTCAAAATTGTCAAATATATTCACATAAGCTTACAGAATATCGTATCGTGAATGATATTCCAAATTGTAGCAAATTATGTGTTCAAGAAAGACGGCTAAGCTATGCAAAGGGATTTTTAAAATGTCTCATAACTCATAACAAATAGTACTAAATGTTGGCCGTAATCGAATTCGCCATATGTGTCCTTGATATCAGGTGCATGAATCATACCAAACTTGGTTATAATTTAGGAAACACACGCTGTTTGACAGTATGTTGACAACGATGAAAGAGACCGACAAAACAAATATCCCAAATATTTCTACTCCCGTCCCGATTGTCGATTTCAGATCCACAGAAATTATAGAAACTAAAGTCAATTCAGATTTTGAACGGTGATAAATAACATATATTCTATAATCATGATAAATGACGTAATTGATGCGTCATTACATTATAAAACATGCTCAATAGTTGATATCCCACGGTCAAACTTTTGAGATCGGCAAATTGGAGATATATTGTTTTAGAATGCCTGGTGGTCTGTTGGTTCATGTATGTTTCGTAAAATGGGTCCCTTCCTCACGTTGTATTGTACAATGTTACATTGGTACTTTGTGGATTTTTTATATTGTAAACAAATCAATTAATATATATGATGTGCTTGGCCAACAATATTTGTCAGGGTTATAAGAATTCAAAATGAGTATTACTGGCTTAGCATGAGGAATACAATAGGTCATTTCTCATTTTGTGGTCGATTATTGATTCCTTAAGATGGAATACACGAAAACAAGTAATAATCACGTGCCATGATTTTAAACCCTTCATTTGACATGAATTTTTTTATTACGTCGATGTTATAACCGCCTCCTACTGACGAATGTCGCTGTTGATATCATATTTACTGGACCATAGTTTAGATAATCTGATCGAATGAGATAAATGACATCTGATATCGCCTCTGAAATTGGCGGCTGTCTAAAGCAGATTAAAAAGAGGAATTGCAAGTGATTTGCCAAACCAACAACGCAGTTAGCCCAACAACACACTTCAAGGATTAAATATTATCAACATAACTCAAACATTATAGTTTTGCAAAAAAGGACAAAACAAATGTATTCTCAAGACAATCATTTCTGTCAATAAGACTTCATCGGTTGAGCTTTAATCAAATATCTTTTAACGATTATTTTCAATTACAACATTATAACAGCATTAATTGAATTTTGTGTGTTGTGATGAAAACCAAACGTAACTAGTTTAACAGACAGAACACATATACATATGGTTTAGTAAGACATTACGTGATAAACAATGTATATATGTATGTATCTAAATGATTTACCTTTTCAGTCCTGGGCGCTCCAAGAGCAATGCTTTTTGAATTTCTGTACATAAAGTAACCCGTGGCTATAGAATACCCTACAATACAGTCGACATCTTTTCATAGAAATAAATTATTAAAAACAAAAACAAAACGTTATTGCTGATTTTTAACTGAAATCGTCACCAAAGAGTGAATCATATCCCGCCTGCTAACAACAAGACCGTAAAGGACTCAAATGCAAAAGAAATTTGTAGAAGGTGTAACCCCATGGCGTACTGCCACCTTACAAGGTGCAACTTCATGTGGCACTGCCACCTTACAAGGTGCAACTTCATGTGGTATTGCCACCTTACAAGGTGCAACATCATGTGGTATTACCACCTTACATGGTGCAACCTCATGTCGTACTGCAACCTTACAAGGTGCAACCTCATGTCGTACTGCCATCTTACATGGTGCAACTTCATGTGGTACTACTACCTTACAAGGTGCAACTTTATGTGGCGCTACCACCTTATAAGGTGCAGCCTCATGTGGTACTGCCACCTTACATAATGTTTTTATTTTTTAAAAAATCCATAGAAAAAAGTCCACATAATACAGTACTGTCATTTCATACAAAGTTTAAATAATGCAATATCACATGAACTGATAACTGTATACTGCATAGCAAAATGGCGCGAATCTCATCCTATGAACACGTGCCTATTTTGATAGATAAGAGAAACGATAAACCTATTTGACAGTCATATAATATATGGGGACTTGCAGACGAAGCATCCATTGAAAAATGTGAGAAATCATTGCCAGAGATGCATGCTATCTCCATCAAAATAAAAGAATATCTAATATTTTCAACCATTCACAATATGTCGTTCTGGCCACTTACTTGGTAATAGATATACATGTCAACGATATTTTTAAAAGTGAAAACGAAAGCATTGAAAAAAAACCAATGAATTCATTTTTACAATATTAAGTAAACTTTTGAACGATTTTTGAAAAAAAGAAGCAATGCCTATTTTTCAAATGATGTTAAAAATACAAACTGTTAACTAGGGCAAACTCGCATGGGATTTGGCATTTTCAAAGGAAATATTTTATACACACACACACACACACACACACACACACACACACACACATATATATATATATATATATATATATATATATATATATATATATATATATATATATATATATATATATATATATATATATATATATATATATATATATATATATATATATAAAGCACTAAAACCAACAACACTGTATATCCTAGGGTGTAGGATCTATGCAATTGATACAAGTCAGGAAAATAATATTTAAAGCACTAAAGTAACTAACGACACGGACAAAATAAAAATCAAATGTTCGGGACGACCTGTCCCTTCATCAAGACAAAACAATTAAAATAAGATGAAAAAACGTTCACATACATACTCTAACGCAAACATCCACTCACACAGGGACATGTCGTCCCGAAAATTTGACATTTGTATTGTTTGTGTCGTTAGTCAGTTTAGTGCTATATATATATATATATATATATATATATATATATATATATATATATATATATATATATATATATATATATATATATGTATAATTTCATATTTCATATATAACTCTTGTCTATTTGTTTTACATTTAAGTGCATACCTCTATTAAAAACCATGCAGCAAAACAATTTAACTACATAATGGAAAACTACTTCACATATTGTATTTTTCAATTCATTAAAAATGAAATGATAAACGAATGCATAGCTGGACAGGGTTTTGTAAATATTTGTCAAATGCATTTTATATAAAAGGCACATTTACCTTAAAGAGAATTAAAATGATATAAAGTCAGGGATAATAACTTATATGTTACTTCCTAGAAAATTTCACAAAAATACATTGAAAAACGAACGAATGCAAAATTAAAGCTAAATAAATTCTGTCTGTGGACAGGCCAACGAACAAGCTGATTTCAGAATACCCCTAACGTTTTTGCCGGGGTATAAAAAAATGACACCTTTTCGATATACGACAGTACATCTATATTGATCTCGAAAGGCAAATAATAGATAAATCATGAATTCAAACGGAGTCAGTTACATGTATATACATTTGTTATCAATTAACTAAGCTTATGATTACTGAAAGACGACTACAGAAACTCAATGGCAAGCGACGGATGTCATACAAAAATTTATACTTTTGATTTAATATCTCCGTAAATAGCATTTTGCCTTAATTCTGTTACACAAAATCTGCCGTAAGAAAAAATAACAACAGGAATTTTTTTACGTCGTCTCTTCTCTCCCTAAAAACAAAGAGATCAATACTACCAAATTGGTTTAGAAATGTATTTTATGCGTTCCCCTATTAAAGAACGATAACTCTTGTGACGGAATCAGGATAACAAGTACATTGTCTGATACATTTTATCATTATCATGTCTTTGTGCAAAAATAATCAGGATGCGCAAATTAATCCCGTACTAAAATCAAGACCAATATGGTATCAATAGTATACAGAAATATCGTTTGGCACAAATCTGTACAACAGTATATCATTAGATCATGTATTACTAGTATAATTGCGACTTAGAATAACGCCTACTGTCTTAGTCTGGATCTGATTGCGGATCGGTCGGCAATTATTTCTCCATGGCAACCGTAGGCTCATCTGTATTTCGAGAGCACAATGTAAATCGACTATTCAGTATGCTTTTTAGATTGTCTATGATATGGTATCTGTAAATCATTTAACATAAGATGGTGACATAACGTATACGAGTTTATTAACATTTTATGGCAATTTTACAATATAAACGAGGATCTCGATCTCTCTCTCTCTCTATATATATATATCTATCTATCTGTCTATCTATCTATCTATCTATCTATCTATCTATCTATCTATCTATCTATCTATCTATATATATATATATATATATATATATATATATATATATATATATATATATGAGGTAAAGTAACGAACTCATATTGTGTAGACATCCGGCCAAAATATAATATAATTTTAATTGTCATTTCAATTTAATTGTTGATATTATAACCATAAATATGCAACGGTATGTATATATCTTTGCAAATGAAAAAAAACCCAAGGATAACGCAAAGACTGTACTCCCGTCATGAGTTAATGAGCAATTTGTCACAATTTAAGTCTATAATGGAATAACTTTTGAATACCGGTAGATAACGTTAGTTTTTTAGCTCTGAGAAGTTTGAAAACTATACTGAAAATCTGGTCTTAAAAGTGCAACCTCATGTGGTACTGCAACCTTACAAGGCAGAAATATAGAAATTTATTTTCGCCCAATTAACTGTTTCTGCGAATCTTCAAGGAGCCATAAAAAGTTTGATTTTCGAACTTGTCCGAGCTTTAATGTCAAATAAACCGTCTCATAAAATTTCAAAGAAATCCGTTGAAAATACTCAAGTTATTGAGCGAAAACTGTTTCTACAAATCTCCAGGGGTTAATAACTCTGTAAATAACGTGGGAATAATTATGTTTAGCGAAGTTGTCCAAGCTTTTATGGCAATACATCTTCTCATAAAGTTTCAAATTAATCCTTTGAAAATTACTCAAGTTATTGAGCGAAAGCTGAAATGCGCCCGCCCGCCAACGTGATAACATAGTCCAGTAAATGTTTTAAACAGTTATGAATATATACCATATATTATGCCTTAACGGTCGTCATAACAGTAATTTGATGAAATCTATAAAGAACAAAGTGTTACGATGAATGACAAAACACACTAAGGATCCCTATATGTAGGGCGTCCGGGAATCTTAACTTCTGATGTGTATGACAGCCACATCATAATGCTACTGAACACTAGGTAACATGATATTACTCGTACAAGTGTGACCTAAGCCATTACCGCGGAACTATCTCACTCAATGCGGGCACAATATGGAAAATTTACAAGCTGCATGTGATTGTAACTTTTATTGATTTTTCGAAGGAGATGCTGGCATTTCCGGTCAAATTTGACGATAGCAGCTTCGTACAGTTACTATTCTCACTGTTAAGATACGAATAGACCATGGCGGCTATGTACTGTACTTTACTACAGTAACTTCTTTGATACAGTCAGAGATTAACGTAACACAACTTTATTAGTGTGATGAAACGAAGTGGATTATGCGTGTATAGGGAAGAGTACACTATGCGATATATCATATATTTTCACACGGTCAAAGTCTATACTAAAGATAAAAGTTTTATCAACACGACCAGAGGTCATACGCAAACTGAACACCATGTACGGAATTTGGATCGTATAACTTTTAAATAGGCACTTGGCTTGGTTCAGACGGACAATGTCATGCAGTGGTTTTGTGTTGAACAAGCGAAGACTTTTGAAAATAGTAGTTCTTACAAATATGGTCATCGGTTTGAATTTTTACTGTGCTTACGTGTTAAAAAATGCACAAGCTGAAAAAGCACAGGATACTTTAAATTTCCCATATTTCAGTAAAATGGATGAAGTAAATTCTGCTGAATGTAAACCGGATATGGACACTACATCAGCACCATCACTTACTATATTCACAAGCTTTGATTACACCAAGGACAAAGTGCAGATCAACAATAACACACTGCTTGGGGGTCGAACAATAGAGGGAAGGATAAATTTCATTCTATACACCGACTGTTCTAGCGCGAGACAAATGGGCGAGGCGGCAAAATGGACGGTAAGACCTGTACCGAAGACAGATGTAGGTATTCCCGTTTTATCATCAATGTTCCTAGAGACAATAGCGACTTTGACAACTCATTTTTACCTGTATATGAATGCTGATATATTGTTTGATTCAGATCTGATTGTAACTTTGAACAAAGTACAAAGTTATCTCGAGGCAAGAAACATGTCAAATCACCCTTTACTTATGGTGGGACGACGGAAAAATGTCGAAACAATATCTAGTTCAGGAATAATTACAGACAGCAACTGGAGGAACATAATACACAGATCTTACCTTATTTTTAATTTTTTTCAGCATGATGCATTGGATTATTTCATTGTGAATCGATATTTCCCATGGGAAAATGTGCCAAAATTTGTGATAGGACGAGTGGGATTCGATAACTGGTTAGTGGCATACGCCAGATACCACAATTACGTTACTGTCGATACAACAGCATCTATATTAGCCGTCCATCAAACAAGAAGCGGACAAAATCACGAAGGGTTTACACATAATTTTACAACTTACAATATTGATATCATTGAAGAATTAAAATTACCGTATATGTATTGGAAATGGGGTCGTACGGATTGTTGTTTACTAAAGACAGAGTATAAATTTAATTGTTTCCAGGTTATAATAAAAGTGAGGAAGGAATTGCCACTTTACTGCATGGATACGGAGTAATATTGTTTTTTTATTTTGCAAAGAGGATTTAGTTTCGATTGTATGCAGTAATATTCGGTATGCTTTTTATATTCATTAGTGTTCATTTATTTCATTGCATTGATATATTTTTATATCTGTTGTTTTGAGTTTAAAAATGTTGAGTAATATTTTAAGTTCTACTATTTTAATGATAACGTGCCACTGAAACCCATTTTAAGCATTACAAGTTGCAAAATATTTAATCGTGTTTATCACAAAAACAAAATGATAATGTAGTCTTACATTCCTAAACCAAAGTTATTCTGAGCCTTATATTTTATGAAATTATAATAACATGGCTCCATTGTTTTCATTACTTTCAGGGCTGAACGAAATGGATTTGTGTTATATATTATAGATACACGATATTTTTTCATACTAGTCGTTGATGATATTTCATGGCAACAACATGTGACTGTAGCAAAATATATCTCGTTGAAAATGACATTGACCTTGCAAGACTGTCTGCTTGAAACGGATGCGAGTTGTAAATAGAAAATCAACTGCATACTCTGTAAGCGGCATACAGTAAACGCTGGGGATTTCTGACATGGTGAATTTAGTTGTAAACAAAATTCTGTACAGCCAGCTGTCTTAAATATAACAAAGGAAATCTGAAAATAGGGGAATATATCTTGTTGAAACTTATCATGATCGCTAGATATTCTGTTTCTAAATTAAAAAAAAATGCATGTGATAAAAAGAAAGTGTATGTAAATTGCACAAAAAAACGGCATAGAGTAAATTCTGTAAAAAATGTTATATGCAGATGGGGGTAAGTTATAAAAACCCGTATAAATAGTTAATTCCCTTCTGTTCTTTGGTAGAACAAGTAAATAATAGATAAACTGTATATGTGTCCACTAATGAATTGTATTCAATTATCAACTTGTCATATAGGGACCTAATACAGCATTAATATTCGAAGTAATATCTTTTCGCAAAATAATTCCATGACGAGATTGTGTACGATAAACCAAAATATACAGTCGTCGGTGGACATTTCACCCCTAAGAATCCACCCCAACGTTTTCTTGAAAGCAACGTAATGAAAGCTACTTTTCACGATAACAACACATTGACTCGTAAATGAAAAATTTGTGTGGAGTTATTTTATCGCCCTGTTCATTAGCTGAAGGTTTATAGCTTTTGAATGTCATGAATATTTAATTGAATTTTGATTGAAAGGCATACAGCCGTCATAATTGAATTTTTTGTTTTTATTTCAATTTTCAATAATATAATGTGTTATACAAAATAATATTATCTTAAAATCCCCGTGATGATAAATCTTGATCTAATGTTGTAATTTGTGAAAAGAAATCGAATTATGAATACATGTAATTGGTGAGTAAATATTACAAACATAATATCAAAGATATAAAGCTCAAGACGATCGGACTTCATCCGTTGAGCTCCTGTTTCAAAAAGATTTTCTAAAGAGAAAGTGGCGTTTGATGAGGTCCAATAATTAATATAAACGTATTACCAAAATCCGTCTAAGAGTAACCACTATAAAAAAAACAGCTATCTTAGCTTTAGGAGAATTTAGAATTTTAAATGGTGCTATCAATGCGAAATAATACTTTAGTATAAAATTATCAGTTGGTATCGATAGAATTCTTTCATGGATGGAAGTAATATCAATTGTCAGTGTATTTTGTTCATTCTAGGCAATATATGCATAATATGTTAAAAATTTCTACGGCGATATATATATATATATATATATATATATATATATATATATATATATATATATATATATATATATATATATATATATATATACTGTAAGTTTTCTTTAAGTCGAAGTTTAGGTCTAATCACGGGATGTATTTTATCAAAATGACACACTGTCTTAAAAGGGGCATTAGTTGTGTTTCCCAAAAATTATTTCGTTTTTGTTTCCTAGTTTTTAGTACTTGTACTTTTAAGAATTTTTATGCCTTTGTATAACTCGTTTTTGTTATTGTATATCAATCTAAATAGTAAAATGAAAAAAAAAAAAAGAAGTTAAAAATAAAACACAGCTACTGCCATTTAACAAGGGGGGGGGGCAATCTGATTCTGTTAGACCATGGATGATGCATTATCAATTAATATTTTGTTATATATTTTTATATGATATATTATATTTATTTTATGTGTTAACAAATGTCAGATGGTGAGACTGCTATTATTTCAAAATTATTGATTTGTTATGTGATGTTAATGTTAATTTCGTCGCTTAAATACGAAAATCGCCGTGTTTAATAAACCAGTAAAGGAAATAATCAAGTGCTTATTTTTCTCCTTACAAGTGTGATATACCACGCCACAATATTATACAACTGACTTTCTTCTACTCTGATTATATCAGAAATGGACATTACTGTGTAACTCAATCTGTGCTATATCTTCTAGGGCTAAATATAGGTGTAGCTAAACTCATGTGTTCCGTGTCAGTTTCTATTAGCGTTTACACGTGTGCTGAGCAATAGTCTGATATCAAGATGTTGGCAGTCATCGCCTTACTTATGTCAGCGATATGTTAGCTATATATATATATATGATATCCCTGCTTATATCAGCATAAGGGTAATGCTAAATGATGAAGTTTTCTATTAATCAGAATATTAGAAATTAAATTTAGTTCTAGTGGAAAGTAAATAATGTGATCTACTTTCATCTCGCTATGGCACAGAAGTGTGGTGTATATCAGTCATAGTAATGGGATTTAGATGTGCAAATCCTGGCTGTACATGTCAAAGATTATTTCGGTGTCAATAACAAACATTAAACAATGGGGGTTTACCAGTGTCAGTATTACGTTATATTTAGTATAAAGTTATAAGCCATTGAGCTACGTGTCCATTGGCCTCTTGTTTCACAAGTTAAACGGTCGAAACAAAATGTCAAATACAAGGATACATTATTCAACTTTGACAACGATCCAAACTTAACACACTACTATTTACTTTAATACGGATATTCGTTGTAATCACTGAACTCAGTGACACAACTATTTCTATTCAAATTATAAACCTACTTTGGATCAGTAGTCGTGATTTATTCTTAATTTTGAGTGATAGGTTTTTCAGACAAAAAAAAAAAAAAAAAAAAAAAAAAAAACAGAAAGAGAATTTACGGACTCTCAGTCAGAAGAAAATAATGAGCAAGGAGCTTACAGATATATAAACATTAGGCCATATTTGAAATCTAAGCATTTTACTTGGGACTCAAGGATATGGTCATATCTAAGATACGTGTCAGTTACGATTTACAGGGCACATATAAAATAGACAAGAACAAAACATATCGGGAAAAAGATTATTTTATTGAGGAAAATTGCATTTTTGGTTAAATTATATTTTAAGATAAAAACTTTGAAAGTACTATTAGTAATGAATAACCACTGTTTTGAAACATGTAAAGGGTTTTAGCAATAATATTTCTACAGTCGTTCTGTGTAAAACAATAGTATTCATCATTGATTTTATTGAAAGCTTTGCAGGCTGAAGTGCTATGTTATTTCCGGACTTTTGAGCTGAGAGATAAAGAGAGGTGCAGTGTGGGAGACAGAGACAGAGAGATTGAGAGAGAGAGAGAGAGAGAGAGAGAGAGAGAGAGACAGAGAGAGAGAGGAGATGATTATATTTGATTAACAAAACGGCTACAAGAATCAAACTTCTTCATGTAGTGACAGCTGATCAGTTATCTATCTACCCGTGCCTTTGACTAATAATACAAACTGTTCATTAGGACATTATTGCGTTCCGGTCACATATTCAGGATTTTGTTCTTTTTGTCGCTCATTTTATTAGTTTTTTTATTGTTAATGTTTTGTTGCAGAGTTTATTTACAGACTGTGATAAATATACAATCATATTCATTTTGTTATTTGCTTAGTATTTTGGCAGCAATATTTTGTGTGATTTTCACTTATTAAGTATTGGAGGTACATTTGCTCGGACATATTTGCATAATAATTTTTTGTTGCTTTTTCATAAAAGTAATTCTATCATGTAAAAAAGTCATCACATTTCAATTGTTTGAAAAATTGCGAATACACGAAATTCAGTGTTGAAAAATACTGTATCAAAATGTATATATTTAGTGCAAATAAACAACTATGCATGGTATAAATGTACATACTTATGTTTTATGTATCTAGTTTTGGATGTCCGTATATTGAATGTTTGACCATTTAAACGGCAATTTACTTCGACAAGCCATCCACTGGATCTGAAATATCACAAATTTACACCCGTTCTACCGACACATGTCTATATGTCGCTTTTCATATTACATCCATGGTACATAAAATCTAATTGGCAGAATTCCAATATTGCCACACACCAGACAGGAACTATATAAATTCATGTTTTACAATTGCTTTACGGTTGAAAATGGCTTTCAAGCGCTTTATATGCAATCTAAAATTATCACTGGACTTTTGTCTTTGCACACTTTAAAGAGGCATTAACTGTTGTTTTTTTTTTCAAAATTATTGTTTCCTTTTGTACTAATTAGGTAGATGTGAAACAACAAAATAGTTATATAAACACAGGTGTAAAAATTCATAATTTCCTATTATGTTTCGTGAAAATAACCTGAGAAACCCAGGTTCGGCACTTTTTCAATTGCAAGTGATTAACTCAACCTTACTTTTTGTATATGCATACCACACTTGACCTGAGCTTATTTTGACAAAATATATAGGAATATGAGATTTTATATGCCAGTGTATAGCTTTTATTTGTTATTGTACATCAAGTACAAGTAGAAAAAAATCGAAATAATGTTTTGGGATAAACACAGTTAATGCCACTTTCAATGTTTGTTAGTATACAATAGTTTTAAATTATAAATTATAAAATAATATAAAACTCAACACAAATATACAAAATGTACAACATGCTATCTTTGCGCCGCCGTTGTCAATATGTCTTCAGGTGAACAGTTCAACCTGGACCTTGCTTCTGAAGTACTAGATAAAGACTCACTTATTTTATTACTTTTGTTTGTTTGTTTGTTTGTTTGTTTATTGTTGTTTAACGTCCCACTCAAGAATATTTCACTCATATGGAGACGTCACCAAATGCCGGTGAAGGGCTTCAAATTTTGGCCTATGCTCGACACTTACGGCCATTGAGCAGTGAGGGTTCTTTAACGTGCCGACACTTAATGTGACACGGGACCTCCAGTTTTTACTGTCTCATCCGATATTTTATTACAGAGATGAAAATAAATATACAAAAAAGTGAAAAATAGAAAGAGGGACGATATGTGATAACGACTATCTCAAATTGATAAAGTAATTACGATAAGATCTATAATCCTAATAGAAAGGAGGACTGCCAGAAAACTATGATGAGTGTTTAACTTTCGGCTCTAATCTAACTAAAGCTTAGTGTATAACTTGTCTACAGGGAATTGATTAAATGTATAAAACAAGAAATACTCCAAAGTACAAAAATAGCTAACAATAGTTTCGATTAATGCGAGTTCGTCAGGGCCCGAAGTCACCAAACTTACTCAGAACTCAAGCTCAACTAACTTTTTGTGATTTTAAGACTTTTTGTTTGTTTGTTTGTTTGATTGTTGTTTTACAAGCCGTGAAGAATGTTTCACTTATATTGCGAAGTCACCGTCTTAAGATGAATTGCTACAATTTTTGGTCTGTGCTATGGACTGACGCCAATGCAGTGAAGGTTATTTTACGTCCTACGCCTTCCGCGACATGGGACCTTGGTTTTAAGTCTCATCCAAAAGACTCGTGATGACCACTTCGTATGCCTAGCGCTTGGTGATGGAGTAGTCACCATTTCTAAAATTCTTTAGTATGATTTGGTCCTGGAATCGAATTCGGGGCCCTCCGCTTGTGAGTCGAACGCTGCACCATTAAACCACCACAACCGGGTATTTTAAGGCAACACCATATAATTATAATGTATACAGGTTCGCATAGACCTTGAAAAGTGCTTGAAAAAGTGGTTGAAATATTTCATCAGAGTGAGTGCTTGAATTCTACTCTTTGCGTGTTTATTCATCACTAAAGAAAGACATGTAGGTAAAGAAAATCGATCATACAGATTATTCACCTAGTGATAATACGATTTGAGTATAAAAAAAACCATGATGCTGTACTACTGAATCTCTTTAATGTGTAGTATGAATGTAAGCAGTATTTTGAGGACGGCTATTGAAATGTGAACGAATTTCACTGTCAGAATTTCTGTGTTACTTTTTTTTTTGGGGGGGGGGTTGCATGGTCTAAATAGCTTAAACATACCCATTCAAAGTGCTTGAAAAATACTACGATAAGACCTGGAAAAGTGGAAAAATATTTTTCATTTGTTGTATGAACCATGTGTATTTTCTACCTGGATATGTTTGTATACTGGTGGCGTACCTTTGTAAATAATGATCAAAATCATTGCTCATTTGAAAAAAACTTAAAAAATATTAAAAACTTGTTTGAGTACGTACTAAAAGTTTGAGTACCGTACTCCACGTATTTATTCTTTTTTTCAGGAAAATCATATGTGTGACGCAAAAATTTGTATGTGAATGATGGAAAATAATAATATGTTTCCTAATCACTCAAACCCAATAGTTTTACAAACGATTATATACTCAAAATAATGAAATAAATGTTTATCTTGATTATTGAGTAAATTTGGTGACTTCGGCCCCCAGGAGCAGATTTCATTTGTCATGTAATTATTGTCCATGTTGTGGCCCTTTCCCAGAGAACAAATGGTAATGTTGGTTCGCATCCAAATCGCAGTACCATACAAAAAATATTCGGAGTAACTGATATGGTAAATTGAAATAAAATATAAATCACTGCTCTTAATTGAAATAATTAAAATGGATCATTTACCCTTACAATGAGTGATATGAAAATAATTGCATTACAGCGGGAATGATGAAATGTCCTCTGAGTCCGAGATACCGCTGTGACAGAAATTTCGCGTCTTAGTTGACAGTATGATTTGCGTAACGATAACGGACTCGATAAAAAGCAGATTCATTGACTTACCGACATAACTATCTTGATACAACTTCCGCTGTGGCTCAATATAGCGCAGGTCAGATGGCGAATTACCTTGCCTCTCAATTACAGAGCCTCCTTGATAAAGATAAAAGGTGACGCATCAAATTGTAGACTAGAAAAACAGTATAATACTGTAAGACATCTTATATAAGCGGTATTCATATATTGCCAAAAATAAAAAATATTTTTAAAAAAGAGTCCAAAAATAAACAATTACATTCAAAACACAAATAAAATCAATGGATATTGATGTGCCCATTTTAAGATAGAAAATTGTGTAAATGGTACATGTGTATGATTGTTCTTTATCCTTTCAACCTTAAGTATCTAAGTGGTATGCTCTTTCCCAAAGACCAGTCTATCATGTTCTGTAGGGTTAAAAGGGTTAATACGTTTAAAAAAGCACAATTCACTTACTGTATTCACGTGTTGAACTTAAAATTTGGATAATTGATAGCACAGAAAAACTTATCAAAAACATTTTTCTTGTTATATGACGTGACAAATAAATCAATCAATATGTTAACTAGGCATTTCTACCGAATCACATTTGTACATTTCAATTTGGGGGCTATGTAAGGTGATGTCGTAGCCTTCGTATTAGTCACTGACAAAATTAGATAAAAGTTTCAAAATGGTTAACAAGACTTGTTGAATCGATATTGAAGTTTTATTTGGCATAATGAAAGTTAACCTATATATTTGCATTTATTTTTTATACATAAGATATGTAATAGGTGTTCTCGGACGGCAGGGGTGCCCCCATGGCATATCGTCGACATTTCTAGACAGTTCATGGGTCAGAGTTTCTTCAACTGATTCCCATATTTGTATATTATCGGTGGGACTTCTTAAAGGTTAATATTTTCTTTTTTGTATTTATATTCCTGAAAAATATTAGTCATTTTTTAATGAAAATCTTTATTCAAAGTGACCAGTACTTGAATCGTGGTAAATATTTAAGTTTGTCACTAGATGATTTTATATGACCTAATGGTTACATTAATTACAGTTTTATGATTTATAAATTTCTGGTGGTGGTGGGCAAGGCCGCTAATGTAACTGCAGAAATGTCAGTTGTTTTCTCTTCACCTAGGAGTATTATCAGCGACAGCTTAGGAATGAAACTTTTTTTAAATGCGGCGTCAAACATGTAAAGTATAACTCGTTATCTAGACCTTGATACAGGAAATATTTCCGATCTAAAGTAGATTTGTCTAAAATAATTATATTGTTACATTTCATTGTTTCGTATCATTTGTTTCGTTCAACATTAGGTTAACAATTAGGGGCAATATAGGGATATTTTGGCCATTGTTTAATTTTGACCAATTTGGCCAACGTATTTAAATGGCCAAATTTAAACCGTTCAAAATATGTACCCAATGTTTTTGTTTTTTCTTTTAAAAAATATTTGACTGTTTTTGGTGAACAAACAAGGTTTTTTTTGTTTTTTTTTTTTAAAAAAAATAACACTGTAAATTTTAATCTTAATAAAGTACACAGTGACATATCAGTTCAAATTATTCGGTATTTTATATTTTAATATTTCAACCATATGGAATTTTCGATACAGTAAGACCGAGGTTTGATGGTAGGCCAATATAAACATGATATAAACATAAATGGCCAATATTTGACAGGCCAAAGAACAATTAACTTTATGACCAATGTGTCCAAACTTCAGCGACGCCAAAATATCCAAATTTACGGTATAAACAAAAGAAAATGTTTTGTGTATTATACAATATATATGTATCGTTGTATATATATATTCTAGATAAAACTTAAGGAAATAATACCTGACCAATCATTAAGTCCAGGAGCACCAAAGGCGAGGAATTCGTAAGACTGAAAAAATAAATGAAAATGTCGATTATATTGTGCTAGATTTTATGAAAGAGAAAATGTGTCGCATGAAAGAGAGGTCCAAAGGACCTTAAAATTACCCAAGGAAAGAAAACGGTATCAACCTCTGGGTGATACAATTAAGATTATTTTGAAAGATGTACAATGCTGTTATTCGTATTTGAGTCCTAAAATGAGCTAAATGCATTTTTTGTTTGGAAAATTTGTGTAGCTTTCAAATGCATAAAATGCCTTTATAGAAATTTCTGATACCCTTTGATCTTGATAATAAAATAAGTCTTTTATTTGTCCTCACAACTTTTACATTCACATGAGCGAGTAAGTTCAAAATGTATGGTGTTGGTCTAGTGGTAACCATAGTTTCAATACGTCTATGAGCCGATGAAGAAAATGCCGTAGCGAATGTGTCACCTATTTCTCTAATACAACCTGCTGAGAAAAATAATCTGTCACTACTATTTAGTGGTTGTGAAGAGGTACGAAGTTCTTCTTGAATATTTTATGTCTGGTGGCTTAGCTCAATTTAGCACTTTTAAATTTAGTAATTATTCAAACAGGTGTGTCAGATTGTATAAATGTCATGACTAAAGTAAACTGGGATCGCTCAATGACATGTAGATTTGACATGTGTACTTAAAATTGAAAACTGAATGATTCAGATTGGTATGGTGATTTTTTTAAAGAGATAAACGTGAATTCAGAAACTCTGAAGTAGTGTAGAATGGATGTACCTATAATACATATATTTCTTTCTACACAGTTGCTTTAAACATGTCAGTGTTCTTCCCAGGAATTCCAGATAGCACCATGGTGTTGCGGATGAATAATTAAGTCGCATCGTTTCGGGCCGCGCCCCACGTCGCAACAATGTACTGTCTAATGCTACATGTTCTATTTTAGGTATCATTTCATGATTATTTGTACACATACTGTATGCACCAGAATATTAAAAGTAAAATAAAATATATTAAGTTATGTGTTCAATGTTTCATAATACAAATTATTACTGTGAGGCAGTCTACTGCACTTGATTTTTCTGGGTTTTTATCTACAATACTAACTTCATGTATGAATTAGTAAATCAGGTTCAAATGCCATTCTTTGGTAAAAAAAAGTTTGTTTGTTTGTTTGTTTATTGTTGTTTAATGTCCCACTCAAGAATATTTCACTCACAAGCAGACGTCACCAAATGCCGGTGAAGGGCTTCAAATTTTGGCCTATGCTCGGCACTTACGGCCATTGAGCACTGAGGGTTCTTTAACGTGTCAACACCTACTGTGACACGGGACCTCCAGTTTTTACTGTCTCCCCCAAAAGACAGGAAACCAACCTGCCGCCAGCGGGACTCGAACTCACGACCTCACGATCCAGAGTGGAGCGCGTTACCGACTGAGCCAGGCCGGCTCGTAAAAAATGTAAGTTAATGCAATGCAATAATATGTTCAAGATTGATAGATTGACGTATACAACTATTCAGATTTGTTATATTGAAAAACAGTCAACCAATGCTGTACATTGTTCATTGAATGCATGCTAATCAGGCTTTCCAATCTATATTGATTTGTTAGTTACACATCCAGTCTCAAGCTGCTGAGCTCAGGAGTCAATCACGTGGGAAGGCAACTTATGTAACTGTCTACATGATTTTTCGTTTGCCAGATAACATTATTCCCTTCAGCTTTCAAAAAACGAGAAAACTGTATCAATACACAGACGTTTTATAAATTGTTTATCTTAGCAAAACATGTATACTAGATTTTGGGTTTCCGATTTTTAAAAATTGGAACCACAGAGAAAGTACGTGTGTCACTCTGTCTCTGGGTTAGCTGCAAATACAAGTGATCAGAATCGATAGTACATGGATAAGAAATATATTGAAGAGTTACAAGAGGCAATAAAAGAATCTCATGTCTAGTAAACGGGCCAGGAATTTACAAAAATACTAATAAGTTCATTAATATAACTAAATCTGCATTGCCAGTCTTTCTTTGTGTATCTAAAACAAGCATATGTCAATTGACATCCGGTTTTTTTTATGTAACACCACACGGACATCCTACCGCTGATATACGATGTTCATTATGAATTTTCAGCTCCTTGATAGTGTCACGTTACGTCCTGGCTACCCTCTTCTCCTAGGCCTCCCATCCCTCACTCTTCCCACCCACTTCCTTCCCTAGTCTCCTACTCACCCTTCATAACTCTAGTCTTCTCTCTTAGCTCTCCTCCTCTATATCCTCCTTCTTCTAGTCTATCTACTTTCCCCCCCCCTCTCTCCCTCCTAGTGGTACCTCTTTTCTATCTCTCCCTCCTCCCTCTCCGTTGTACTCTCCTCACCTACGTCCCCTCCCTAGTCTCTCTTCTTCCTCTTTCCTCCCTTACTCCTCCCTATCCTCCCATCTACCTCTCTCCTCTCCCTACACTCTTCCCCCTAGTCCTTACTACCCCCCCCTCCTACCTCCCTCCCTACCTTCCCTTACCTAATTCCTACCTATGCCCTAGCCCCCCTTTTCTAGCCCCCCTTCCTCTCCTTCTCCCCCCCCCCTCCCCCTCTTCCTCTTTCTAGCTCGGTCCCCACTACCTTCTCCCCTAGCCCATCCTCCCTACCCCTCCGGTCTCTAGTCTCTCCTAGTTACCACTTCCCCTCTGACCTTTTCCCCCTTCTATAGCCTTATTCTACTCTCTTACCTCCCCGGGTCCTCTCTCTTCCCCCCTACCTACTCCCCCACTTCTTCCTCTACCTTCTCCTATTATCACCTCCCCTTCCCTACCTCTCTCCTCTCATAGTCCTCCACCCTAGCCTCTTACCACCTCCCCCTCTCTAATCTATTCCCTCTAGTCTACCCCCTCTTCGTCCTACTCCCCCCCCTAGCTACCCTCCCTGCTACTTCCCTACCCACTCTCTCCCCTCCCTTCTCCTGCACCTAGTAGACCCTCCCTATTCCCCTGACCTTCTACCTTCTATTCTATCCCGTTCTCCTCTACCCTCCATTTCTCTAGGCCCTGAGCTAGTCCTCCTCGTCTCCCCTACCTACTCCCCTCCCTCCTCTTCCTCATCCTTTCTACCCCCTCCCCTCTACCCCCTCTTCGGGTCCCCCCTTAGTAATCGGGCCAGGAATTTACATAAAAAATACTAATAAGATTCCATTAATATAAACTAAATCTGCTTTGCCAGTCTTTCTTTGTGTATCTGATAACAATGCATATGTCAATTGTAAATCCGGTTTTCTTTTTATGTAACACCACACGGACATCCTACCGGATATACGATGTTCATTATGAATTGTCAGCTCCTTGATAGTGTCACGTTACGTCCTGGTTGTTATTTTATACTACTCCGACAAAATACTGTTAATATACGATGTTTCACTGAATGAATAATAGCGCCGCGGTCAAAATATATTGCGCCGCGGTCAAAATATATTGCACCGCGGTATCATTTATAGCACCGCAGCATAAATTTTAGCACCGCGGTACCGCGGTGCTTTACTGAAATGCCTGGGGAGGACACTGTATGTTACACAGTTTCATTATTGCATATAGTATTTACAACATATAATGTAATAACAAAGTAAAAACAAAGTGATTAAATTCCTGGTTGTTGAGTTTCTTGTAAATGACTTCAATTATGTTTCAATGAAATATTTGAAATGTTTAGATTTTTTTTCTAGATGGCCACTAGAGAAATCCACACTTGACAGATTAAAACAAAAAATTACAACACTTTGTTCCCAAACGTTAGTATATATTTCTATCAAATTTCATTGAAATCCCTTAAAAAAAACTGGAGTTTGCGTTCAAATTATGATTTTGAAAATGATTTTGAAAATTCCATGACGGCCATCTTGGATTTTAGATCGCCCCGAAAAGTATCAAAAAATGGTCTGCATCACAGTATAACCATTTATATCACATTTGATTTATTAAGATCAGCTTGGTAGTTTCGTGAAGAAGTCAGACATGAACAATTTCTATTTTTAGGTCTGTGACCTTGGATCTCATGACCTTGAAACATGCATCAAAATAATCCTTGTGCATTTGCCTACAACTTTGTTCCTCGTCTCTAAATACAAAAACTTAAGACATAAAAGTTTACGCACAATGCACGACGGACGAAGACAAATAGCAATAGGTCACTTTAGTCTTCGGCCAGGTGACCTAAAAACAAATCGAACGTACACGAAATTTATTAGAAGAAAACAAAAATCGTTGAAATATATACAAAATCATTGATGTCAAAGTGTGGTCCAAGAGACACATATCTGGTGAACATTGAACCAACACGGACCTACGGAAGATCCAGAGATGGGATCAGGTGACATGGAAGAGTCAAGATCACCTGTTGACCGGTGACATCCGCTGTGAGTCAAATAAAAACGATTGATAAATCATCGCCACATTGGGTTAAGACCACTCAACGATCATTACCAAACAGGTAACTCAACATTTAAAGACGTGTAACATACATATAGTCAACAGGGTAACGACCGTAGAATTTGCATAATGTTGACATTAGACGCGATTCCTTTAGTCCTTTTGTCAGCAACGTATTATGTTATTTGCCTTTGTATTTGGGAGATATGAACAGATATGCACGGAAAAAAGGATATTGCTACTTGAATGTGGAAGATTTCCAGTATGATATCCAATATTAAAATCGCCACGTTTGTTGTATAGTTTTGTTGTTATTTGTTGTTAGTAAAGTAAAGGACGTGTAATGCAATTATTCGAAATACCGGGTATATGTATTAAACGAAATACCGAGTTTATGTATTAAACGAAATACCGGGTATATGTATTAAACGAAATACCGGGTTTATGTATTAAACGAAATACCGGGTTTATGTAATAAACGAAATACCGGGTTTATGTAATAAACGAAATACCGGGTATATGTATTACATGAAATATCGGGTTAATATATTAAACGAAATATCGGATATATGTATTAAATGAAATATCGGTATATGTATTAAATGAAATATCTGGTTTATGTATGAAACGAAATACCGGGGTTATGTATCAAACGGAATACCGGGTATATATATTAAACGAATTACCGGGTATATGTATTAAACGAAAAACCGGGTACATGTATATGTATTAAATGAAATATCGGGTTTATGTATTAAACGAACTATCAGGTATAGTATTAAATGAAATAACGGGTTTATGTATTAAACGAAATACCTAGTATATATATTAAATGAATTACCGGTTATATGTGTTAATTGCAAAATGTCATCAAAGACTGATACCACATATTAAACCTTCTGCATAGAGAATCTTCCTCGGAAAGATTTTCATGTAGAAAATCTTTCCCGGAAGGAATACTAAAAAAACGAGCTCCGGAGGGAATTTTTTGTATATAGAAAATGTTTCCGCGGTTTTTTTTTCTGTATAGAAAACATTATTCATCAATCCGAAAAATATTAATAAATTTGTTCAGTGATCATTTCAAAATGTAATATACGAGGAAAACGTTATGTCATTGTTTGTCGATATGAATTTATTATGACCTCTCTTATTTTGAGACAAAGTTATAAGAGACGTTCTCACTAATTTTCATTCCAAATTACAAGATATATCGAAGGGTCATGTGAGCTATTGCCATCACTTGGCGTCCGTCCGTGGTAAACTTTTTAAAAAATCTTCTCCTCTGACACCACCAGGCCATATGGAACCAAACTTGGCCACACATATAATTAGGGTGTCTAGAAACAAAATTACATCCGGTATGCTTGTTGAGCATCCAACATGGCCGCCATAGCTATAAAAAGAACACAGGGAAAAAACTTTTTTGGCAATTAACTAAAAAAAAAACGCAACAAAACGCGTCAAAACTAATTAGCCAGAAATGATCAACAGGACACGATCTATCTACCCTGAAAATTTCGTATTAGTCTGATGACCCGATTTTGAAAATGTGTTTTTAGCTGTGTTGAAAATATCGTTAATATATTGATTTTGATTCATGGCCCATAAAACGTCGATTTTTAGCGATTTTCATAGGTTTTGGCAATTATCTCCTAAACTATAATAGTTAGCTATATTAATTTAAAATGTGAATTGCAAATATGAATATGAGTAAAACCAAACTTTACAGAAATGATGTATGGAATGTCCTTTAATACGATTGTCCAATTTTGGTCCCGATCCGGCGAAAAAAAAATGGCTGCCAGCGCAGAACATAATTTGACATTGGATAATATGGGAAAAACATATTTTTATTATGTCCTCTGAAACTACTGGAACAAAATGAACCAAACTCTACAGGAATGATGTATGGAAGATCCTTTAATGCGATTGTTCAATTTTTTTCCAGATCCGCCGAAAAAAAAACATGGTCGCCAGCGCAGGACATATTTCAACATTGGACCCTATGGTTGAAAAAATTTTGACCATTTTCTCTGAAACTACTGAAGCAAGCTAAACCAAACTTTGCATGACTGATATATGGAAGGCCTTTTACTAAGATTGCTCAAAATTTTCCGATCCACCA
The DNA here is from genome assembly GCA_030159075.1 of Atrina japonica. Taxonomy (NCBI): domain Eukaryota; kingdom Metazoa; phylum Mollusca; class Bivalvia; order Pterioida; family Pinnidae; genus Atrina; species Atrina japonica. The sequence continues at coordinate 166,329 of BROG01000297.1, read as the reverse complement.
AAAACATGGCTGCCAGTGCAGGACATACCATAGTTTAATACTGGACCCGATGAGAAAACATAATTTGATCATCTCCTCTAAAACTACTAAACCAAGTTGAAGAAAACTTTACAGGAATGATGCATTTAAGGTCTTTTAGTAAGATTGCTCAAATTTTCCGATGCACCAGAAAACATGGCCGACAGCGCAAAACAGGGTTTAACAATTGGGAAACACATTCAAAGATCTTTTCGACTTCTGAAACCACGATGTCAGTTGGAACCAAACTTAGTCACAATAATTTCTGGTTGGTCCTCTGTAAAAATTGTGTTCAGTAGATCCACATCCCACCCAAGAAGGCTTCCAAAGGTAACGTAGTTTAACATTGGATCCTATGGGAAACACATCTGAAATTGCTTTTCAAATTGAAACTAAAGTTGGTCAGTATAGTACAGGTGAACTATACAGGCTCCAGGGAACTTCTAGTTTAGTGTTTCAATGTCTTTTCTTAGAAAAAACTAGATCCGAAATTATTCTGTTGGTAAAACATGCTAGGTTTTATACTGTGTAAATTGATCAATGCCAAATAAATAATGCATTGTCGGTACTTTGCTTGGTCGCGAACTATTCTATAAATGACGTGAAATACTTTCGAATAATTCAAGTTTGAAATTAAATAACCAAAGGAGTAATCGGCTAATTAAAATATTAATGATATTAAAAGAAAATGTATTGCAGTTACGTAAAGGAACGTTCAATCTTGATATCACTTGCCACAGCAAAGAGTGTAAATTGCACTTCTTGTTTTTGCATGGTGCGTATTTAAAACCGTGAATCTTAGTTTGAAACATAGCCTACATAAAAATCAACCCTATAACGGTCATTGGAGAATCTTTCTATATAGGTAAAGTGGGATGAATTTTATAAAGAAAATTGCCCCAAAGACACTGGACACTCTCCCTTGGAAAATTTGCTATATGAAAAAGCTCCCCCCCCCCCTTGGGTGAATGTTTACTAGATAAAAGTCATTTCACCTTCTCTGTATAAAAATGTTACCAATCTGTCCGTTACGGGTTGACCTGTATGTCATCTATAAATAAATCTTGTTTTTTAAACTACAATCCAGGGTTCTGAATACATGAAATGCATAAACAATTTGTGCCATTTACACACTTCCCCGTGACCGATAAAAAGTTTCTTTCAGTAACTACAATCAGTTTACTTTTGTATCATTAACCTTTTAATTAGGTAATTAATCTTTTAAAGATTTAATCTATAACTCAGATTATTCGAATATATTTCAGCTCATTTATAGAATATTTCGAGTCAACCAGGTAAATTGAGATTACCAAGCTCGACATAATGAGTTTCGAATGTTATCAGTGAACAGATTTATTTTTTTTTCTTTTCGGATTGATGAGGAATGTTTTCTTTATAAAACAAATTTATGGGCGCGCATTTTCTATAAAAAGGGAAAACTTTCGATATGGAAAAACGTCCACGGGGTTTTTCTATATAGAAATCTTTCGGGGGAAGTTTCTCTATGCGGAAGGTTTTTCCTATATAGAAATCTTTCCGAGGGAAGTTTCTCTATGTGGAAGGTTTTTCTATATATAAATCTTTCCGGGAGAAGTTTCTCTATGCCGAAGGGTTTTCTATATAGAAATCTTTCTGGGGGAAGTCTCTCTATGCCGAAGGGTTTTCTATATTGAAATCTTTCCGGGGAAAGTTTCTCTATACAGAAGGTTTTTCTATATAGAAATTTTTTCCGGGGGAAGTTTCTCTATGCGGAAGGTTTTCTATATTGAAATATTTCCGGGGAAAGTTTCTATATGCGGAAGGTTTTCTATATGAACCGCGACTAACAAACTAGTTTATTTCACCTCTGTAAATTCTGCAGACATCCCTAAGGCTCCCATAGAGAACTCGGCATAGCGTTCTCTATTAACTAACCTCTCCATCACTGTAAGAGCAGGAATGAGGCGACCAGGTGACGTTAGACTAGAATTCATCTGGTAGCACATGCCATTCATGTGTGTTATTCCATTCAGCTTACGTTGTAGGTAACTATCTCGCCATCGATGTGCACAGATCTGAAATAATAAGGGGATTCAATGTTTAGCAAAACGATATGAAACACTTTACAATGAAAGCCATCGATACAGTCATTTGTTATTTTTTTTATTGAATATTCAAAAGTGAGTACATGTCTACTAGCAGTTAAGTGGCAATTTTATATTTTCAATCTAAACATTGCACAAACGTCAATTTATGATCATACCGTTTATACAGGAAGCAAAAGTGAAAGAACTTCGTAGCAATATCGACTTGATTTCAATATTTTTTGTACAGAAAGGAATTGTGTAATTAACACTGTGTCATTTAATTATACAGTTCTCCAAACTGCATTTTCGCGCCCCCTTTAGCTGCATAATAAGACAAAAATAAATGCGCCACAAGATAGGCCTACTGTAACAGTATTTTTTCAATATTTTTATTGGTCAATCTACCTGGCAGGTGGGATATTTACCTGTAAATGTAAAAAATCCTGCAGGCAAATAAAAAATCCTGCGGGAAAATAAAAAATCCTGCAGGAAATCGACAAAATCCCACAGGATAATATCCGTCCTAAGGGATTATATTTCTTCTATAGGAAAATAAAATCCTCAGGGATAAAATAAATCCTATGGGTAAATGGGTAAATAAAATTCCTAAGGGTAAATAAAAATCCTTAGGGTAAATTTAATTTTCCTGCAGGAAAAATTCCAACAGGAAAAATTAAATTCCAAAAATATCCCTTAGGACATTTATATTCACTTAGGAGAAAAAAAATTCCCTTAGGATAAATGAAATAGATTATCATATCTACAAAATATGCCTACAAATTATTCCTAAAGATAGCAAAAAGGTGTTAATTTAAATGTCATTTAAGCATTAACTTTTCATACAAAATTTCAAAAAAAAAAGTATGAAATTTCCCCATGCTACCCCTATGATCAGTTCTATAAGTAAAAGCAAAAAATACCCCCCCCCCCCCAAAAAAAAAAAAAAGCAAAAACAAAATACAAAAAACAAATACAAAAAACAGAAGTTCAGGTTATTTTATAAATCTAAAGATTAACTTTAATTCCTAACACTGATTAATGTGTATATTACAGTGTACAATGTATATATTTACTATTATTTTCAATTATTAAATTGATATCTAACTGTACCATCATTTTATATTGTAAGTCTGTTGATTACACACAAACACACATCATGTGACTATACAACTACCATAAACACTGTAAATTGTAGTGAGACATACTCATCAAAAGAAGGCTATCTGCCTTCTGCTCTGGAAAAAGTAGTGGGCATGTATAGGACCTACAGCAGCAGATGTATCATCAGGACTGATGGCTGAAGGCTATTAATATTATGACATTATGCAAATTTCTGTTGAAAAAGTTTATTTATAAATATATGCTTAAAAAAATAAATGTTTGTCTATACTTTCAACTCTAAAATTTGAGACATGAAATAAATGATATGACGAATTAGATTAAAATATCCAACATTGAGTCAGTATGGTGTAAAAATGAGTAAATATTGTTTTAGTAATATGTCTATTATGAAATCGATAAATTAATTTATGGGACACTGTTTAAGAATTGAAATTATCATCAGTAAAATTTATAGATATGCATTTGCCAGACAAAATTTTAAAGAGACACCTAAATAAAATATTGTAGATAAAATACTTATCCAGAGCTGTCCAACTGAGAGAGAGAGAGAGAGAGAGAGAGAGAGAGAGAGAGAGAGAGAGAGAGAGAGAGAGAGAGAGAGAGAGAGAGAGTTATATATATTTTTATAAATAATGGCACTGAAAATTATCTATGATCAATTATGAAAGAAAAAACAGGCCATTTTGTATATCTGAAGACCAACTTTAATTCCAAACACTGATTGATTCGTATCTCATGTACATAAATTTACTATTACTTTCAGTTAATAAAAGCTCGAGCCATACATTTTAAATCGAGTCCTGACTTTATCATTTAACTCTGTTGACACACAAACACACATCATGTGACTATACAACTAACTACCATAAACATGTTCACTGTGTAACCCCCAAAGTGAGAAAATCATCAAAGAAAAGGTCATCTGCACCCTGCTGTGGTAAAGAAGGGGACATGTGTAGGACCCAGTAGCAGAAAAGATATCTGTAGATTGTATTGAATATAGCTAATAGCTATAGATATAAATTTCTGTTTTTTAAAAAAAAGTTATCAGGAATATACTGATTTGAGATTTTTGTGTATGATTAAAACAATAAATAGATCTTTGTATACTGTCATCTCTAAAATTTGAGACATGAAAAAAAAATTGAGGAATAAATGATATGAAAAATTATATTTACATTTTGATCCACATTATTTCACATTTTCACACAAAAGCATATACAGGTCTGTATAAAAATTTAGTATTTATTTGCAACAACGAAAACATAGAGCTAGTATGATGTAAACATCAGTAAAGAAACCTTTTAATTTTACATGAGGCACTAGTACTGTTTAAGAATTGACATTACCAGTTGATTATCAATATAATTTACAGCAGACTTGCCAACCTTAAAACAATTAATGGGGGAGATTTTTCGATCTCATGGAGGAAACTCTAAAGTTTAGTAAGAAATATTTAAATACACATAGATGAGGTTGAGGTGGTCGATAGCAGAAATAGGTAAATTACGATTTTCTGAATTATTTTGATTTCGATTTCACTATGAACTCATGGCGTCCGTGAAACATGACACCACCCCATGTTTTAGAGGACTGTCCATTATCCATTATATTTGTATATTGTCATCTGAACTTCCAAATGTTTAACCCTTGGGCATTTGTACTTTTATATTACAAGACAATACAATACAATGTAATACAATGCAATGCAATGCAATATAATATATATGCAATGCAGTGCAATACAATACAATGTAATACAATACAATGTAATACAATACAATGTAATACAATACAATGTTATACAATGCAATGTAATACAATACAATGTAATACAATACAATGTTATACAATATAATACAATGCAATGTAATACAATGTTATACAATGTAATACAGTGCAATACAATGTAATACAATGCAATACAATACAATGCAATGTTATACAATACAATGCAATGCAATACAATGTAATACAATACAATGTTATACAATACAATGTTATACAATGCAATACAATGCAATGTAATACAATGCAATACAATGCAATGTTATACAATGTAATACAATTCAATACAATGCAATGTTATACAATGCAATACAATGCAATATAATATATATGCAATTCAGTGCAATACAATACAATGCACTACAATGCTATGTAATACAATACAATACAATGCAATATCATTAAAGGAGCAATAGCTGTGTTTACAACAAAATATTTCGATTTCATCTAATTTTTCTTCTTGTACAATAACAAAAGAACTTTACACAGGCTAAACAAATCTTATATCCCCATATATTTTGTAGAAATGAGGTCAGGTCCAATGTGGTATTCATATACAAATAGTAAGGTTGAGTTAATCAATTGCAATTGAAAAAGTGCCAAACCCGGGTTTCTCAAGCAATTTTCACAAAATATACAGGAATTTATGAATTTTTATGCCTAGTTATATCTCTTTTTTGTCATCGGATATCAATCTATGTAGTAAAAAAGGCAAAATATATTTTGAAAAAAAAGACACAGCTAATGTCCCTTTCTCAAAACCCTAGTTACAGTTTTATCATAAAGACCAAAAAAATGCTTATGTAAATCATTTTTATCAATAAGACTTCAGCAGTTGAGCTTGAATTTCAATATAAATATGTATTTCGAATACGTCGTATCAAACATAGTCAGACAAGAAATTGAAATTTATTAACAAATCCGTCTAACATATAATATAACACTAACACTTGTATAGCGGCGTTATCAATATAAAATATCTAAATTGGTTCACAAACATGTAAAATACAAATGATTAAAGTCTTTGGATGTTCAAGTCACTTGGTGCTGTCAGTTCATAAAATTTGTAACATTACACATTAAACGCTTCTTTTCAGCTCATCTTAGGTATCACAGCATATTGATTGATTTCCATAAGTTTATAAAATTCTTTTGTTTGTTTTATACGTTTTTGTTTATAAATCACCCACACCTCAGAACAGTCATGTGTGTTCGTAAGGCGTGTTTATAAATCACCCACACCTCAGAACAGTCATGTATGTTCGTAAGGCGATCATTTATAGCTCACATTAATTTGTCTCCGTTATACTTTGTAGTTAACCAAACAATGTCCGAAATCAAATGACATTATTAACCAAGTCTGACCTCAAAAGTCACTATCACAGAAGATATAGCGTGTCTTGTTTGTTTGTTTGTTTATTGTTGTTTAACGTCCCACTCAAGAATATTTCACTTATATGGAGACGTCACCAAATGCCGGAGAAGAACTTCAAATTTTGGCCTATGCTCGGCACTTACGGCCATTGATCATTGACTGTTCTATAACGTGCCAACACCTACTGTGACACGGGACCTCCAGTATTTAACTGTCTCAACCGAAAGACAGGAAACCCACATGTCGCCGGCGGGACTCGAACTCACGACCTCACGATCCAGAGTCGAGCGCACATATATCGTGTCAAATATTTGTATATAGCAACACTACATCAAAAGGATATAAGCTGTCAAAATGCATGTTTGTATTAAAAGTCTTAAATATTCGATGTTTATTGAAATATTTATAAAAATCACAGATACCAAGGTATAATTCATTTTAATTTGACTGTCGACCGGGTGTGACCGGTCGACAGGGGGTGTTTACTCCTCCATGGCACCTGATCCCACCTCTTGATTTCAAGAGGTCCGTGTTTGCCCATTTTTTACCAGATTTGTACCTATATCCTGGACATCTAATGTTTTATACTTTGGTGTCTGAGATTTTTTTTATACAATATACAAATTTGGTGAATATTAGACAACCAGAGACCGCTGGAAATCCAGAGGTGAGATCAGGTGCCATGGAGGAATACGCATTCTCTGTTGACCGGTCATACCCGACGTGAGACCAAAGTCAAATTTAAATGAAATACGCGAGGAATAAATCCTCGTCACAATTTGTACAGAAGACTCAACAACCGCTATCGAACAGCTAACCAAACATTTTATTTAGTGAAACAGAATAATTACAAACAAGACCATTATAACGACCGTAAAATTTGTGGAACGTTGACATCAAAGTTTAACGCGTTTTTCCATAATCATGAGACAATAACATCATTAATTAGTTTACCTCTGTATATGAATATATGTTGAACAAGCCCTGACATATCGGATCATTTGTAAGATATAAACACCATATGAAGGGAATTGAGGGATAGCACTACTTAGTAAGGCATTAGTTGTGTTTACCAAAAGAATTATTTCGACTTTTTTTCTCTACTTTTACTACTTGTACTTAATGTACAATAACAAATTAGAGCTATACATAGGTATAAAGAATCTTATATTCCTGTATATTTTGTTAAAATAAAGTTAGGTCCAGTGTGGTATTCATATACATATGGTATGGTTGAGTTAATCCATTGCATTCCAAAAAGTGCCAGACCTGGGTTTCTCATTTTCACAATATATATAGGAATTTAAGACTTTTTATGCCTATGTATATCTTTTTTATGTTATTGACTTTCAATCTAAGTAGAAAAAAAGGAAAATAATTAAAAAAAAAAAAACATAGCTAATGCTCCTACCGGAATTCGAATTAAATCCTAGTTCTTCCAAAATACTAAACGTCTTATAGTAATGTGCCTCGCAGATAATTAAAGTACTGCAAGTACTGAAAGCCGGGCTTACATATACTGTACCCAAGTAATGATATTGTCTATTTTCATTCCGACGGTAATGCGGAGGTTACGCTCTCTTTCCTGTATTCTGCTTAGCCCTCTCTGGGTCTTCGTATGCAGGAACTGTTTTCCATTTACTTAAATTTATGATAAGATGAAATTCTGCATCTTTATATGATCTAGACAATGGTGAAACAATTGTGAGAACAACATCAGAAAATTTCAATACATTTTTTGACATTACATACTTGCACTATATTATATTGCGCATGCAGTTTCTTTCTGACCGTAATATGAAAACCACGATATCTTTCGAGTTCTCTGTCTAGCCCTCTGTGGCCTTTCATATTCGGAAATACACAAACTGTTTTACATTTACTACAATCCATAATTCACACAAATTCTGCTGTATAAATAATTTATATAATGTTGAAACTGCGAAAACAATATCGGAAATTCCCGATACTTATTTATGACAAAATATATTACACGCAATTTATCGTATTGCTACACGCACTTTTAATTCTGGCGTTAACACGGAGACCAAATATGCGCCAAAAGTCGATTGCGCACCACTCGACGATCGCTATTACCGGCTATCTGTGCAACTGAACACACCTATGGATAACGCATTTCCATAGTTCCATGAAGTTTTAAAAAATACCGGGTTGAAAATTTTTTTTATAGTGTCGTGTCTGTGAAAAGAAATCGAATGCGATTGATGGGCAAGTTAATATTTTTATTCTTACATGGATTGCAGAAATACCAACGGTTAGGGTGTATTTCATTTATTCTAGGCAGTAGTATATGCATCATTTAGTTCAAAATTTTCTATGGGAATATTTTTAAAAAATCTTTTAATCAAGGTTTTGTGGTCTGGTCGCGAGATATTTCTTTAATCAAAATGACAGACTGCACGCCATTAGATAATTCATTTCACCTTTGATAGTCATCGTTTGAGGGGATCTGCAGACATTTTGTATGGTTTGTGGTGTTAAACTGTTGTTTTTCTTTATTTTGTCATAATTATGGAACATTTCATGCGTTAACTTTTAATCATAGTATTAAGGAATAGGTGTTTTATATTGGCCCTGTAAAGCCCCGAAGCAACGCTTAGTGTCATTAGAGACATCCGAAACCAGTATTAATGGCTAAGGATATATTGCTTAATACATTTACTAACAGCTAAAATGAGAAAATTATTATGTTTAAAAAAAGAATTTTCTATAGATCAAACCATAGTATTTATTATCAATATCAAATTTCTAAAATAAAAATAAGATAAAATAAAACACCCATAATTTATTGCAAAAATTTGTGAAGTTGTTTTTCTGTTGCCAATGATTATTTACTCGGAGAAATGATCCCTCTTGTAAACGAATATCTATCTTCAGTATTGTCGTTTCTTTAGACATGGACATTAACGCAATAATTTATTGATAAAAATGTTTGCGAATCTTTATTGATATATTGTGTTATTGTTGTTCGTTTTATATATCACATCCCTACTTGTATGAACGATATGTTTGTATTACACTCTCGGGCTGAATTGTCACTGAACATCTCAACATATAGTGCTTGGAGGCTCATTATGTATCATTTGATCTCTTCCTGATATGATTTTAAGACGCAAATGATTCCGATTTTTTTTTACTATCGAATCCGGGTTTTTAAACTGTATTAATTCCTTGCATTAGTTTAGCTCACTCTGGATACTATTTTGAATGCGTCCAAAAGCGTAGAAGTTGGCTCCCGTTTACTTTTACTTTACACGTGTGGATAATTTTTACTAAATACGCGATAAAGAATTTTTCGTGTAAAAACACCCCGCGTACCAGCCCCACAGTTGTGCTAAGAATAATCCTTTAATGCGACACTGGTCACAATAAGGCGAGACATCACGTAAAATACCACCACGCTTATGATTTGCTTAAGAAATTCGCGTAATTAATAACACGCGGAAATATCCACGTTTATAGTATCAAATATCAGATACCAAAGTATAAATCTTCAGGATATTCAGGATACATATACATATCTGGTGGATATTGGACAAATACGGACCTCTGGAGGTTAGATAGGGTACGTGTTAGCATCTTATGACGAATCCTAGGGAACAAGTTGAAACTTGCTTGGTGGAAAAAGAAATTACGAATCGTATGTAATTTTATATTTTTTGTAAATAGTAAAGTGATCAAATAGAAAAACTGATATAAGATAAAAAAGCATACAAATTAGTCGAAAACACACACAGACACAGACACAGACAAAGACACAGACACAGACACACACAGACAAATTGTGGACCAAAAGTTTACGGATATTTTTCTGGTAATTATTTGTCGGGTAACCAGCAGAGTTCGACCTAGAAAATGCGTTTTGATAAATATTTAGGATGTTCAGGACACAGATACAAATCCGGCAAAAAATGGACAAACACGGACCTCTCGAAACCAAGAGGTGGGGTCGGGTGCCATGGAGGAGTAAGCATCCCCTGTCGACCGGTCACACGCTTGATTCTGTTGTATCTTTAATTTCTAGTTCGCTGGGATATATCGCATTGACATATGTATGAAAACGTCGTCGATATATCTAAATGTGAAATTAAAGGACACCGCTAGCTTTTTATTCTTTTGATTCAGCAGTTTCTGAATGAAGTCTGCTTCGTATGAATAAAGGAAAAGGTCGGCCAATAAAGGAGCACAATTGGTTCCCATAGGAATGCCGACAGTTTGTTGAAAGACCACGTCTCCGAACATTACAAATATATTGTCTATTAGAAATTCCAGCATGTTCAATATATCAATATATCAGCTTCAGTGTATTTATGTGAATCAGAGTGGTGTTTGACAAAATAAGTATCAAGATAACCAATCACAAGATATTTAAATTTTCGGGTACACCTTTAGTGAAAAAAGTTGTCTATGATGCTAAAAAGTCTTTCTTTTAATTTCTTATGTGGAATAGTTGTGTAAAGAGTAGAGAAGTCGTATGCTTTGATACTGTGAATTTGAAAAAAATTGTGTGCCTTTAAATTTTCTAAAAGTTGTTTAGAATTTTTAATTATCCACATCTGATTTACACCGCTTCTGGAATAAGCAACTGTACAATATTGCTGAGTAAAGATAAAGGTTTGGTAGAACATTTGCTGGATCCTGCTATGTACCTCTGCTTATATGGGGTTTTCATGCCATAGCATGTCCGGTGCTCGAGTTTTGAAAGGACCATAATTTACTTTGCTTAAGGAAAAACAGGTAAAATAGACTGAAATAAAATTAACATCAACATACAGTCATAAATATTCGTCTTTTCCCACTGGTGGAGCAAACGAATAAAATGGTTCTTTAATGTACATGTCTTTCCTGATGAAAATGGACTTACTAATCATATAAGAGGCTTCTTACTAAAACAACTGGTTCAACACATAATCTTAGAGATAGAATAAGATTCTCGTAAATCAAGTTTTATATCAGTTAAGGCTGAAGACCGATTATTCACTATTGTTGTATAGAAGATAAAAATACAAGAGAATGTAAATAAATAATTGGCAACTTCATGTAAGGGAATATAGACAGTTATTGTCTTATAAACTAAAAGACACACCGACACACCGACACACACACACACACACAGAGTTTTTTAGTTATCCATGTTTGATTTCAATACACAATTATATTGTAACTTGTTAACCCTATACTTGTCAAATGTAGCATTTCTTTCATTATCCGGTTGTGTATGTGAGTGTGTGTTTGCGTGCGAGTGTGTATGTGTACGTTTTTTTCATGTTATTTTAATCGTTTTGTCCTGATGAAGGAGCAAGACTTTTATTTTTTGCTTTACTTTTTCTTGACTAGTATCTATTGCTTAGATCCGACATCCTAGGGTTTAGTGCTTTATATATATATATATATATATATATATATATATATATATATATATATATATATATATATATATATATATATATATATATATATATATATATATATACTTTGCACAATCGAATGTGTATAACTATTTAGAATATTACAGTAGTACAATTTTATTATTTTTCTAAAATGTTTAGTATATAATATATTGCATATATGAGAACAATGTCCAATGGAACAAGCAGTTCTACATAAATCAATTCATACCCCTCCCTTGTAGGTGCAGAAAGTCAACCAAAACTTTATAGTGACATCATTAATCGGACGAATTATTTAAAAGATAAACATAAATTACGTCTTCTCTGTGCAAAGTTTGGCATTCTAACACCATCATGACTTGAATCGTAAGCATGTACAAAACATTATCCAACACCTTTACAGGACTAACTATAAACATAGAAATGTTATCTACAATGAACACTCACGTGCCAAACGTATGTCAACTTTTTAAATTTTCTCATAGCTCATATTAAAGTTTTTCCAATACTGTCACGAATAAATCATGCTTTCGTCAATTCCTGCGAAATTTCACATGTTTAGAAAAAAGTAAATGTATATCTATTTTCTACTAGTTTCTGGTTTGAATTTCTTTGAAGCTTCATTTCTAAGAGGTAGCAATTTTTCTTTGCAATATGTATTTTGTTGACTCCACTAACTATTAATGAAGAAGACAACCTTTACAGGAAGCAACTAATTAAGAGTAATTCTATGTAAAGACCAAAGAATTATATAAGTGCTGAGAAATGGTATCTCACAGAATACGCTAATTTTTACTATATATGTTTATTATAGAATACTAAAACATAATATTGATTTTAAAATTGAAAAAAAAAATGTATTGTTGCCATGGCAACAAAGAGTTGTTTTTCACAAGATTTGTCCTCTTACCCATATAGAAAAAGGCATTTTTGCATAGTTTCAACATTTTATTTTTATTTAACATACAAGATATATCAATAATGTAAATATTTTATTTGAATCACCTTTGATTAGACATTCAAAACAATAAAATCCAAAGTGATAATCAGTACAGAAGGTATTTTGCCTAACAACTTAAAGATAGGGGGTTTCTGCAATTATCCAATTAGAAGAATTTTATGATTTTTTGATTTTTCAAGACTATACCCCCCAAAAATGCAGCATAGAAATTTTAAGATACTTTGACCTAAAGTTTGAATAAGTCTTATAGAACAATATATTATAAAATCAGAGCGGGTATTTCTTTCGTTTCTTAGCAACGGTTACTCAAAGTTTGGCTATTTTAAGAATTTTCAACGTATATAGTTCAACTAAATTTCTCCTATCATTTCAAATCTTCATAATATTTTTAAATCTAACTTTCAAATATAGTAAATAACAACTGTCGAGATCAAATAATATATATATAATTTCATTATATACTGTATCAGCAATATAATATACCTAAATATACCTTACCCCCAGATTTCCGCGTCCGTTCAAATCAGGACTCCGACATTGTCTCTTTTCGAACCGATTTTATAGCATCTCGTAAATCTTGATTTTTACACAAAATATGCTATTTGATTGTCATTTGATAATATTTAAGGACACCTATGATCATATACAATAATTATATTCAGTTTATCTTAAGTCAAAAAGCTTCAGATTAATGTAAATTGACCTGACATCTCAACTCCGCCACTGAAATCTGACTACTAATTTTAGTGCGCTCTCATCAGCCAAACTCTAGGAAATCTAAAACGAGCCAAAATTTGAGTAAATTTTTACTGAAAATACTTCAGAACGATGTCATTAATTATCATTGAAAAGATTACTTAAATAGAATTAGAACTGGGTGAGAAATCAACGATTATTTATTTTGAATCCGCCGCTAATCGAATCCGAAAACACTATACTATCAGGAATCCGACATTAGCATCTTTTCGATCCGACTCTGTAGTATTGCTAAGCGATTACAAATTATGATTGCTAACGAAAAATAAGTGATTTTAGTGTCATTTAATGGTATATTTAGAAGGATATTATCATAAACGATTGTGATATATACTTTACTTAAAGTTTAAGTATAACAAATTTACTTAAATCGATCCAATACCTCGACTCCTCCGTCGAATCCGACTACTAAATTTAGTGTGCCAACGTAAGACAATGTCACGTAAATCGAGTCCAAAATAATTTTGTATAATTTTCTACTGTGAATGATGTAAAATACCGCAATAAAGATATACTACAATTATTGTGTTCTTTGAATAAGTATTGGGGAAGAAATCGACAATTATTTGTTCGATTCCGCCGATTCTCGAATCCGACTCCGCCTCCGACTACTACTTTTAGTGACCGCCTTAATCAACGTGAGATAGACGCTCTAGTTTATTGCAAACGTATCGTGGTTATTTTTAGGCGCATAACTGACCACGATTTCGGTGTATTGACAGAGTGGAAACGGAAAACATTCAAATTCCGGTTTGAGAAAACGGGTAGCGATAGATTTGGACGTAAAAAACCCCCAAAACCTAAAAATTGGTCGTATTTACGAGTGATTTGGTTGCATTATGGATCTATGTTTATTGCAATTACGATTTCTTGTATCCACATTTAGTACCGAGTTCACATAAGCTGTTCATTTCCAATTTTCTTAAAGAGTTCTCTTTTGGCACGGATAACAAATTACGTTGATGTTGTCCAAGGAATTATTAATTAGTAAAAAAAATACCCACTGAGATATTTTGCTGTTCGTTTCTACTAATGTTACTAAAGTCACCAGAGATAAACGAGCGATTTCCTATGCTGCGTTTTTACAGAGACCTGATTTAAATTTGCACGGAATTTCCCTATATTAACCTAAAAAACCAACTTTCAACAGGTCTTTTTTAAAAACGGAGGCATTACGATCCCCGATATTTTCTACCTTGTTATATAAACATGTTAAGATCAACAATTAATACAAACAACTGCTGTCAAAACTGACAAATATCACATTTCATGAAATTTACGTTATATGGCTATTTCCATTAGGTTACCATATTCAATATAGATAAATGACCGTTGCTATGGTAACGAGGAAGTTTTACTGGGAAAAAATTGTAAGGTTTTGTTACTCTCATGCAAGGCTGTCATTGTGACCAGCTGCTTTCAAAATTTGCGATATACCATTTCTGACCAATTTTGGTCTTTATATAGAATTACTCTTAAGGTCCACTACAAAGTCTCTGTTTTTCAGCCAGATCTTCTCAGGGGTGAACCCAGGGTTTGGGAGGAAATAGGACCCATAGGATATCTCTCTTTGAAAATCTTCTCTTCCAGAATAACTGTATAGAATGGAAAACTAACTGCATCTTAGCGATCTAGATAGATGAGATAGATGTATGATTCAAGTTTGATTATTTCTTAGAACTAGGAAAATAGTTGTTTAACGTCTGGTTTCCTCTCCCTTGGTTCACTATTATACATTCATTTAGTGTATTTTACCTGTACTTAGTTTAATAAATGCTTCAATGAGAGAATTTTGCTGAAATCTAACTTTGTATGAAATATTCAGGTCCACAAGGAAGGAAAAGGGGGATCACTTTTCACACTGTCACCTTGTTTTTTTGAAACCGCTGAAAGGGTTTTGAAGACAACCTCTACAGGTAGGGAGCACTCTGAATATTACAAAACAGATATTTATGCTAATGAAAGGGAGAGGGGTACTATGAGGGGCCCCATGGGTGATATGGAGTGATATAGCCCATGGACCTCTTGTTTTTATATTGAAATTTCATCTTAATGCTTTTGCAGGTTCTTTGCCCATTTAGTCAGTCGTAGTTTCATATACACGTGAACCTTATAAACAGAAGTTTAGAGTCAGTGTTGCCGTCAACACTCGTCCTCTGCCGTCATCACAATTTTGAGAAGAAGTCTAGACCTTGATTGCAACATTGGATATTTGAACTAGAATCTTCATGAAGTATGTTCGTATCGAATAGCATTCAAATTTGTTAGTTAATATTAAAAATTAAAAAACCCATACATAATCCCACGATAGATTAAAAGTAACATAGAATCAGGTTTCGTTCATATCCAGCATCTGTAACTCAAAGTAATCATCTGGAAACCAAAATATAGTTAAGTCTATTTTGAGTATCAGTGACCTTTATAGTTAATCAATTGACCCCAAACATAATCCCACACTAGATAACCCCATAAGCTACCTTTGTATCATATTTCATCCATATATGATGTCCTTTACTCATGATATCACTTGGGAAGTCAACTTCTCAAAATTGACTACTTTTAGCAATTGACCATCATATTTGACTTTTTTTTACCGAAAAGCAATCCCATACCAGACCTTATCATTAGCTAATATAATATCAAGTTGAAATCAGATTTGTCAACATCAGGAAATAGAATACTTGACTGCCAGTTGTTTATTTAGTACAAATGATTAACATGAAAATAAATTTTCCAAAAAATGTTTATATTTTTATTTACAATTTTTCTTATTGGTAAACCTCAATATGCAAATTTTTTAACTGAAGACTTTGGTTACTTGGTTACTTAAGCATACGAAAAGTATGTTATAATGTAATTAATTTTCTAAAACTGACGCCAATTGATTAATTGAAATTTTGATTGTTTAATATTATATATACAAGAGCACAATATACTCCAAAAGCATGACAGTAAATTATCTATGACATATCTCCTTCTGGAACTAAGCTGATTTCCGTCAGAATGTTTGCCAGTTTACTTGCGGAAGGCCTGTGGTCTCTGTCTGGGTACATTGTAACAGGGTTCTCTCCTCTACCAATAACATTTGTCTGCCATTATATAACTGAGAAATTGCACCAACAAATGTTTGCAATGTCCTACATTTTGATCCCACCCTACCCCCAGGGGCATGTGATGTCAGTGAAGAATGGGCAACCCTTAGATGAACTTACAGTCCTACGTTTGGTTACTGTATCACAATCCAAACTTGAAATATTGCTCTTTATACGTAAGAGGGGCAGAATTACGGACAGACAAACAGACACACAGACAGATATGCAGACAGACAGACGGGCGAACCAAACACTATATGCCCACGCGAACCTTTCAGGCCGGGGCATAAAAAGAGAAATTCTCTGACACAACGTGTCAGCATTGATGACTATTGATGTCGCATCGGTTCATCAGTTGATCAGTAAATCTTGGTTACACTTTTGATAGAAGCTTCGCATCCATTAACGACCGACATTTAGACAGATGGCGGCCATTTTTTCGTGGTGGGGGTAGGGGGGGGGAGAATTCGATTACAATTTACCCGGAAAAAATCCTCATCTTTCTCACAAAATTAGCGTTGGTTCCAACGGGAATCGAGCATACGAGAACTAAAACGATAGTCATCATGGTGTAAAGCGCGATGTTTTGACCACTTGACCAAGGATGACCTCAGTATTGACCATAAGGATTTTTATAAGACATATAAATTAATAGTGTGTATGTTGGACAAGCACCGACAACTGGAAAGTACAGATTTGAGGTCATGGTAAATTTATTAAAATTTTGGTACTTACATGTAGTTAAATTAAAATGTTTAGTGAAATCAAGGTGTTTATGTAATAATTTAATATTATGCACATATAAGCAAATACATTTTTCTTCAGTTTATGACAACTTTTTCTTACTTTTTACCTGTGATTACCTAAGGTATTTAAGCTTGGTATTTTTACAAGCTAAATATATTTAATTTATTGTTCATACAAGAATTCCTGCGATTCCAACAAAGTTTTTCACCTTTTCCCCTCTGATTTTTCAAATGTTGGAAAAGTAGGAATAAACCACCACAGCATATCACATAATTTGAAATTGATTATAAATAAGAAATTTATATAACAAAATCATATATAAGCGAAAAAGAGAAAATGAGTGAAGAAATATATTTCCTACTTGTAAATGAAAAGTTAAAAAATGTAGAAATAAATGATATGAAAAACTTGAAAAGCTTAAGTCAATAAAAACCGTGAAACAACACCAACAATTTTGTTAGTCAGGTTGGTTTACCTTGAAACAACACCAACAATTTTGTTAGTCAGGTTGGTTTACCTTGAGACAACACAAACAATTTTGTTAGTCATGTTGGTTTACCTTGAGAAAGTCATTACTCGACTCTGACATTTATTTTTAGCAAAATTTAAAATGTCTGCAATTAATCTTTTGATTGAAAGGAGTCGATATCGAGTATATTTACCGCTTGAACATAGAATATGTTGTTTTTGTACCATTAATGATATTGAAGACGAGTTTCATTTTATTTGAGTGCGTCCTCCATATCGTAATTTACTTGTTATGTATATAAAAAGATATTATTATGTAAATCCGTAAATGTTTAAATTAGTCCAGTTACTATCAACTAAGAACAAAAAAAATGTTAAGCAATTTGGCAAGGTAACTCATTAATGCAATAAAGATTAGATCTGCACAATGAAAAGTTTATATTTCTCCTCTGTATGTCTGTCTTTTCTCAAATATTTACTTCCATTTACTTTCACTCACTTGATTGTTACATTCACTAAGTATTTATTGTATTGGTTTGCATATATGTATATATCTTTGTATACATGTACATATATATTGCATGCTGACTGACCGGACGGTCAAAGGCTTGTAAACTGTTAATACAGTAAATTGATATTCTAGTATTTATTGTTATATAATTCCAAAATTCAAAGTTTCAGGTCAGAGTAAAAGAAAAAAATATATATTATTTTTAATTTTCTTCGAGCATTACTTGAAAAAAAATTATTAAGTTTATTATGTTGTCTCCAGATGGTTTTCATAACAAATAAATCCAATAGTGGTCGTGTTTAATTTTAACTTAAATATAAAAACCAAAGATACCAAAGTATTGTTGTCCAGGAAGTTCATGATAAAGCATACAGATAGATCTGCAGGTGAATATTGGACAGACACGGACCACAAGAAATCCAGAGGTGGGATCAGGTGCCATGGAAGAGAAAGCATCCTCGTATACATATTGAAAGTGTATTTTCGTTTTTGAATTAAAGTTGCTTAATTTTTTACGGATTACTGTTTGACGGTTTAGACAGTTAATTTCTGTTTATTTGTTTTAAGTTGGTATTACATGTATATTTATATTTTATTTAAGGTTTCTTACTGAATATTACAAATAAAACAACATTCTTTAAACATTTTTTTTTCTAATACGATTGTTAAAACTTTTCAAACTTAACAAGAAGACCAAGATAAGAAATATACTGAACCAACGACTATCACAAAAAACAAAACAAAACAAAACAAAACAAAAACAAAAATAAGAAAAAACTAACAAACAAACAAAACTTTCTTCAACATTCATGTGGAACACCTTGTTACAATGAGACTAATTCCTGAACCACGTGATACCCCATAACGTTTGTGCGGGACTATTGTTTCTATTAGTGATGGAATGACGCTAGAAGACGATATCCCGCGGTAACATCTTTTCAGTGGGAAACTTACGTAGAGTTACGTTCCATCACTATTGGAGATACTAGTACTGTACAAACGTTATCAGTTATCACTTGGTACATGAATTAGTCCCATTGTCTATTTCTATTTTTTTCATTTGTAATAAATTTAAAATGAGTACATGACAATATTGTCCTGTGCTCATTTTTAATTTATCACAAATAAGAATTTAGTAAAGGACACAATGATTTAGTGATTTGACTGGTGTCGTAAAATTTCGAAAGAAGAGAAAGTTAAATAGATAGAAATATTATTCATCACAGACCTAGAGTATGACCGTTGTATTCTACTGAAAGTACTTAGAGTTTTTCAAAATAATAAATTATACCAAGAGGTATCAATTTACCAAAATAGATCGATTGCTTTTAGGTAATGACGTCTGGTTTTTGTATATTGTTATCATTCAATAGAATTGATAGTTTTAGGTAGGTAGGCGCCTAGTATACCCGAGACACGACAAGGACAAATAGACAGGAAACAGCTCCAGTTTGGTAAAAGTGCCATGTCGTAAATTTTGAATTCAAAATTTACAACATGACAGACATCTATAATCGTATAGAATGTTTTTATTTTCCAATGTGTATATATGTGTATGCGTTATTGTGTGGGTTTTTTCTGTCACTATCATTTTTGCAGTAGGTATGTGCTATTTGCTATCTTTTAAATTGAAAAATTAATTTGATTAAAATTTCAGTTTAGATGCCATCAAATGGCGTGTGAGAAAAATCAACATGCATGGTCAAGATGGAAATGAGCTATTTTAGTTAGCAAAATAAAGTTTATTACCTTTTTCATTTGATTTCGAATTTGTTGCTTGAATATGAAACAAAACTGATTGTAAAATGTTAGGCTTTATGTATCGCTACAGTGACTGCTGCAGATTTTAAAGAAAGGTGTGTAAACAATGGAAACTATTATAACATCCACTCATAAATTAAAACGTGTGATAGGAACTATGACAATACAGTAGAATGGGTAAATCAGTCTGTCAACAGGATATATGGAAGCCATAGGTCTGCATACTCCTTTTAAAAGGTAATCCCACCACACTCCGAAAGACGTAGACAGTAGAATTGGAATATATAACACTCATGTACATTAGTTTTAAACTTAATTGGGGTATGTATGTGTTATAAACAAATATATAGTTTTTTTTTACCCACGTTATATCATCACACCCAGAAATAAATGAAGCATTGAACAATATCAAACATGTAACGTGCTCGTAAAGCTCAATATTTGTTTGTGGTTTTACTGCCTCTCTCGATTGAATAAACACCACTACGATATAGGTAACACGTTTAAAATCAATGGTAGGTGATTATTAAGATCTGTCAAGGTTACAATTCTTTTTATTAATTTAATTTCCACGATAATGATATTTTGCTACCCGGTCCGAAAAATATACTCGAAGGCCGGACCGAAAATATTAACATTATCGGTCCGGTCGGACACATTTTGAGGCCGGACCAATTATCATACGACACCGGTTACAGACAAGTTCGCCATTTTTGGTGTTTTTACTACATTGACATTGATCACCACCTGACTTACATATTATAGGCCTACATTCTGCTGTATTACGTTACAACTTTCTCCACCAAAAGCTGTTTCTGGTGTAACAGTGATAGCACCAGGTGCCACCCAGGTAACATGAATGATGAGAGATTTTCAAAACATACAAATACCACGTGAAATTTCAGTGTATGGGATCTCATGATGGCTCAGTGATTGAGATCACATCAACCTCTCATCTCCTAAATTTATAAAAATCATATCTTTGGCACATACTTATAAATAACATATGAAACAATATTTTTCACATTGATGTTTGTGTTTTTTTCCTCTCAGGGTTTCATGATCTCAATTATAATGTAAGCCATCAAGAGTAAAACAAAAACTTTGAATGGCCTATTTTGTTTATATTTTCAAACTTTGTAGGTATTGACTTAACAACCATGCATTAAAAAAATTGAAAGACATCTGGGCCAGAAGTCACCAAATTTACTAAATACTCAAGCTAAACTTTTATTTTATTTCATTATATTGACTACACAGTCGTGTGTAAAACTTTGTGGACTGAGTAATTAGGAAAAATATTATTATTTTTCATCGTTCACATATAACCTTTTGCGTCATACTTATTGTTTTCCTGTAAAAAAAAATGAATACGTTGAGTACAGTACTTAAAACTTGACAGTTTTTTTAAAAAAAATATTTCTGAAGTATTCTTCAAATGAGCAATACTTTTGATTATCATTTACAATTGTATGCCCGTCAATATACAAACATGTCCAGTTACAGAATTAATTGCTCGTGTTTTTACCTTAATATCATGAATCAAAGTACTGAAAGTACTGATACGAGTTGATGGTAATCTTAAGTTTTAATTAGGTATAATACACTCAGTATAGACCTACTGAAAAAAATATACATTGTGTACACAAGTTTGAAATATATCGCAGGTTAATTTCAATAAAGCGTACCACTGTTATGTTGTAAATTTTGAATTTACGGTCACGAAATGACATCAGCCCTTTTACTGAGAAAATGCATGTTATTTCCAGAGTTTCCAAATTACCCAATTTTATTTCAAATAAGAACAATAATGATAATGAAAACATCACAATTCTTTCACAATTTTTGCCATTTATATTACACGTGAGTAGCCTATAGGTAGAATTTTTACAATGATTTTAAATTACTTTTTATTTTGGTAAAATTTAGTTTTACAAAAAAAATAATAACTTAAAATCGTGGGAGACATTCGACCTAATGTGAGTACTAATGGCTTATGTATTATGCAACAAACTACATAGATCAGCAATACGATTGTAAAACCTTGACGAGTGCTTTTAAACATCATTTCATCGATATTAAATTTCTATGCGACAGGACGAGTATTGTACCCTTACGTGAATACGTGTGCACATGAATGAGGAATGACGCAACTTCTGTGTCCAACTTCACAGCCAGATCTTGCGAATACGCAGTAAGGGAAACTCGACCAAAACTAGTACTCATTTGCATATATCATCGTGCGCAAGAATAGTAAACAGTCCGATCAATCGCTTTCAATGTCAATTCTATCACAAAAGTATAATATTAAAGCATAATTGAAAAGTAACATTCTTAAGCAAATTTATAATATCTGAAAACTCATAAAGGACGCCGAATTGACTTTTAATAGCATATATTCCAACAAGTCTTCTAGACCTATATTTTTCATCGAATTGTTACTTTATTTTCGTCAATTTAAAAAGCAAAAATATACGAATAAAAGTGTGGTTTGGAAATTCCAATCTTGAAGTTGAGTTTATGTTGCTGAAATGCACATACATGTGTAATTTCCCGTCAATATAATGTGTTATTAACCACATACTGCAAAATGTGCTTTGACTTGATCCCAATAAACAACTTACCATAACATTACTCAACAGATGGATACGAAAGTTGACTGAGCTCATTTGGTAAATGATAAAAAAAAAATAATCGCGTAATAACGCGAGACTAGCGCTAGTTTCGCGTAATTACGCAATTAATTATTTTTTATCATCTACCAAAAGAGCTCAATCGGCTTTCGTATATGGAACATCAACTCGTAAAAATTAATTCAGTTTGAGTTATGAGGAAATTCTAGGAAATTCTGTGATATTTAGATTTTTACCACGTTTTTGTCCTTTTTTTTTTGCCTTGGGTGGGAGGGGCAAGCGAGTCCTCCACGGTACAGATCATAATCAAGCCTAGTATATGCATGGTATCCGACCTGTGTTGATGTTTCTGTTCCTTAAAAAATGTAGGGGTGACTTTTCTACCAGGGTCACTTTTAATAACGAATAACAGAAATCTTGAAGCGGGTCCGTTTTCTACAGCTACCCGTGTAATATTTCTATCTTAGAAAAGTGGCCCCGGATAAGAATTCTATCGTAGAAGAGTGACCCCAGGTAGCATACCTACGGCGGCTCAATTTTTCACGTTACACCGGAGGTCTCTTTCCGACTACATTGTAACCTCCACTATTTAAAACTGACAGTCACCATCTAGCTGAAAACATGTTGCCTGTGGCGTTAAATACAAGTCAAAATTCAAATTCAAGTTATCATCTATGCGACAGAATAATGTCTGTTTTGGATTGTTGATAAGACGATGAAAAGAAAACACAACTTTCACTTTAACTACAAAACATTTCAACAAGTTGATTCGGTCGTGCAATACATTCTGTGTTTTATCAAGCATATAATGAGATTTTTCAAAATCAATTTGTATTAAAATGTGCTAGATTGTATCAAAGTGTCGTTAAATTTCAGACTTTAATTGGGTTATTTTATTACTTTTTAGAAAACGTCTATAGTAGTATATGTACTACACTTGAGCCCACCTTTTTCCGAGAACTGGACGACGTGTACATTTCCCGGAATTCCGCTGTCACGTGATCACACAGGTAAATGGTGTTATATATAGACGATGATATATAACGTGTTTACTGGATTATACATGACACAGCGATAGATGATTTCAATTTTATTTGTTCCTAGAGATGACAACGTCACGCTCCTGTGATCACCAGGTAAATGCCGCACGAGTCGTTTTCGCCGTACAGGTGTCCCAATCGTATAGTGTAGCAAATTTGAAAATACCATAAGTAATATCACCGTTATTTAAAACCATGTCTAATGAGAAGTTATCGATTCCTACCGAGATGTTTATTACGACACAATATAGAGAGTCGTTGGATCCCGAGGTGAACAGGGTTAACGAAAAATATTGGTTCGAGTACAGCATAGTTACCGGGAGAGCCGAGCCGTGAGATCCCGCGGTGAACTGGTGTAACAAAAAATATTGGTTTAAGTACACCCGCGATTCAGGGCGAGACGAGCCGTGGGTTCCCGAGGTGAACTGGGTGGTCAAAACATCTTGGGTTTGGTACAACCGCGATTCCGGGCGAGACGAGCCGTGGGATCCCGAGGTGTGCTGGGTGGCCAAATTTATTATGTTTAGACGCGGGATGTTGTAAAACTAATTTACAAAAAAACTACATGGGTATTAAAAATTTATATTTTACAAAAAATATAAATTATTCTATAAACTTGTAATCCGTCGGTTGTTCCGTCCTCAAGATCAGCTTGGAGTGCTTGCGCTGCGACAGCTCGTGCTTGAGACGTTTCCTCTCCTCGTCGGGGACGACGTCGTTCTCGTCCAAGCATTCGTTGTAGCTGAACTTGTCCTTGGTGAAGAAGAGGGCTACCCACTTGATCTGCGTGCGAAAGTCTTTAGACGCGCTGTTGTAGCGTTGCGTCAATATCCACACGGACTGGTTGGCGTGTCTCCCCGAAAACGCCAGCATGGACAGAGCGTCCGCCTTCTTCTTGATCTGCTTCGTGGCCGAACAGTCGTCGATGATGTACAGCGTGGACGTTCCTTTGTATATGTCGTAAAAGTGTCGCAACGTGTCCTGCAATAGCTCCTCCCCTTTTTTAGACACCGGATTGACGATTTCCACGCGTTTGTCCTTCGGATGTTTGACGTCGTCGCCTATCCACTTTCTCAACTTATACGCTTCGTTAAAGTCGATGGAAGGACATAGGATTACAATGTGTTGAAAGAAGTCTTTGTACACAGTTTCCAAGAGATCTAACACGAACTTTGTCTTCCCGCAACCGATCATCGCGGCGTGAGGTCTTTGAATGAACATTTTTTCTTATAGGATTTTAATTTTTCTTAAGAGATGACGCTCGCGAAACGGCCGTTCGACATGTTGATCTGTCCGTCCTTGACGACGAAGATGTAAACGTCCACGGGATCGGTATCGGTTTCTGGCGTTTTCTCGATTCGGACGGAAACACCCTCGCTGATGTTTTGAAGCTTGCGACCCGTGCCATGGAGATGGTTTTCGGGTGTCGTTCGTAAGTCTAACCAGAGGGCGTAATGATCTTTGAGATATTTTCCCAGAGTCACGTTGCTCAGGTTGAGTTCCTTGGCGATCGTTTCCGTGACGGTTTCGCGATTCAGGGAGAAAAACTTTTTAATCTCGTCAAAGTGGTGATGCGGTCTCATGCCGGCCGAGAAGAGTTGGTTCGGTTGTCCCTCGATGGTCGTTTCCACTTTGGTGATTCTCGGATTATAAAATTTTTTCCGGATCGTTGATAGAAATGTCTTTGAAGAGAAACAGAATGCCCGAGAGAGACCGCGCGGGGGTGTTGATTTGATAATTGAGGATGCCGTCCGATTTACTCATCGTCGTTTTGCGATATCGCAATATTTGGTTGAAGTAATAGGCGTGTTTTCCCGCGTACCTCTGTCTGATGCTGCGAGCGAGATGGTCGTCGGTGATTTTTTCGAATTCCAACGCGATGTTGGTCGCCTTATAACTTATCGTTTTATTGGCGTCGTCGGGGTCCGTCATGACGACGTGTATGGCGTCGTTAAAACGTCAGCATGTATTCCAAACGATCTTGTAACCCCGCTTGATAAAAGGGTTCGCTCGTCTCCAAGTCCAAGGGAATGCAAAAACGATTCCCGAACGTCGCAACAATTTCGTAGTCTTCGTTGGTGTCGCGGGGTATTTTATAGCTGGTGGGTTTTGCTCTTATTATATTTAGATCGTTAGTCTGTACCCCCTGATAGGCCATGTTACCTTGTTCCACTTTCCAAAGATCGTTATAGACGAAGAATTTATCGGCATCGTCGATGGTCTGAACGGTGTTTCCCGAGATCTTCACCTCGATTTTTTTGACGATGTTGCGTCCCAGATTATTATAAACACCCGTTTTGGTGAGATTGCCACCCTCCACGGCGACTTCCATGTCGAAGCATAGTCTCGTGCTTCTGGGGACGATGACGTCGTTCTCGCTCAAATTGGGAAAAACGAACCGTCAACGTTTGGTTTTCTTCGATGCTCGAAGGATTGTGGGACACGGTCACCGTTTGACGTATGCCCTTCACACCGAAGGCAGTGCGCAATTGCCTATCGGGATCGAGAATGTGTCCGTAATTCATCATCTTTTTTTTTATTACGTAATAAAAAATTTATCTCGTTTTAAAAAATGGCAGAGCCTTACGAGTTCGATAATCAGGGGCATGATCCTGATGATACAACGTACAACGAAGACATTGAAATGCAAGATAATCCTCCGAATGAGGGCGATGTATCTCAAGGGAATATTGAGGATACGTCTTTCATCGATAATACGAAAGGTACTAGCTGGGCCGGTGGAGAAGATCTACCTCCCGATCTAGTTGTTGAGAATGTAGCGTCTAAAGAAGAAACTGCGGCACTAGTGAATAAATGGAAAGCTACCAGATCTCCTTATGGTATTAAAGCTTCTTACAAATTTAAAGCATCGAAACAAGGTGATTTATGGGTAAAATGGGGGCCGGAATGGGTAAAATTAACGTATAAATATACGAAAGGTTTTTATGCGGCATCGCGTTTTAAGGCTAATTTTCAAGATGCGATGGGTATGAGGGTGGAACTTCCTGCACGAAAGGTAAGAGATGTAAAAAATAAAATCAACGCCGTAGAAGAGGTATTAAAAATGGATGATGATGAAACGCAAGTAAAACAATTAGACGATACAGTATCAGACCTATCGGGTAGTTTATACAGCGACGCAAGTCCACATCATCGGTGACGATGCAGCGACGCAAGTCCACATCATCGGTGACGATAAATCGATACAACTCCGCGCAGATGACTTTGAGGGAGAATTTCCCCTGAGAGAACTGCAGGGATTGAACCAGAGTTTACGAGACATTCGCGGTGCATTAAAAGTTCAAGAAGCCGGCAGAGTGGAACGCGAACATTTAATATCTGAATGGGGAGAAAGACTCAAAGAAAACAATCCGGGTGAAAAAGAATGGCTCGAAATGGAGATAAATAAAGCGCGCGGTGAACTCGATGGGTATAAAAACAGTATCGCTATTCTCAAAGGCCAATTGCGATTGCGACTGGCTGATGTAGCAGAGCCGATCAAGAAGTTAGTCGACGATAATCTCCCCTTGAGAGAGAGAATCGCCGATCTGTTCAGAGAACATGGCATCACCATCTTCAGCGTTCTGACGGCGATCGGCATGACGGTGGGATTCTTGGTCGAATTGCTCCTTCCGGGGACGACGACGGTGGCTTGTCCTGTAGGGGAGGAGGTGGCGACGGCGGTGTGATCTCTACGGGAGGTGGCGACGGTGGTTTGTCCCGCGCGAACGTTTTCGCGTTGAGGTCGACGTTCGTTCCCGGCGTCGTGGTGTCGGGGGCGATCAAGATCTCGTTATTGTAGTTGGCGATGTTCTTGCCGATGTTCAGCTCCATGTTGCTGGGCAGCATGTAGAGTCCGACGTAGTCGAGCTTGGAATTGGCGTACTTCAGACAGTCTTCGTAGCGCGAGATGTCGGTGGGCAGGTCGAGCGGTCGGTTGATGGCGTCCTTGTCGTTGACCAGGAACTGCTTCTGGGCGTCCAGCGACGTGGCGCCGGCGTCCACGATCGAGGCCCTCGTCTCACCCTGTGCGCCCAGGATCGCCCAGGCGAAGACGCGAATGGACGCGTCCAGTCTGGCCAGACCCGGAAGCGTGAACCCCTCCGGCCGGTTCGCGATGAAGGTGGACCACTTCGTGTTATATTTCCCGAAGATGGTCCCCTTGATCTTCCAGTCCGCGTCGACCGGCACCCCGAATTCGCGACAGATCCGCTGGTACGCCGACGCGTCGACGTTGTTCGTGTAGTGCTCGAAGTCGGTGTCGCTGGGCAAGGGGGCGGCGATCTCCTGTAGGATCCTCCTGATCTGATAGTAGACGTGGAACCGGAAGAACGACTTGGACAGGTTGTCGTTTCCCATGTCCAACGTCGCGCCGCATCCCGCCACACCGCGAAATTCAACTGGTTCTGCCAGAATCCCTCGATGGGATGCTGGTACCACCGCTTCAGCATGGCGTAGTACTTCGAGGTGCCGTCCTCGAAGACGTTCGGGTTGTCGTACTTGACGAAGATGTTCTCGAACGACGCGGGAAACTTTTTAGTCGCGTTGACGTAGACGTCGAACGACGACAGATCTAGATTCTCTCTGTACTCGTAGACGTTCATTCTCTTTTTTAGTTAAGATTTATTAATATTAAAAACAACATGTTCTATCTCGTGACGGACATCGGAAAACCCGTGAAACTCTCTCGCTACATCGACAACGCGAACGGCGAGTGGTGCGTGGGCGTCAAGTCCATCCGTTTTTACAACGGATTGTACAACGTGCGGAAAGACGTGGAGATACACTACGCCAAAGGTAGAGAGAAAGCCAAAGTCCAAGTCGTGCACGCCGGGTCGTACACGTTCACCGACCTACGACGAATTCTCGCGAAATACTTCGACAAGGTGTTTCTGGACAAGACCACCATGAGGGTGAGAATCGACGGTAAGGGTAGTACGGCGGTGGCGCTTCCGTCGGAACTCGTCAAGATTCTCGGCTTTGGTCATAACGCGACTAGCGTCGGGACCGGTTATCCGAGCAATAGCATCAACCTGCAACCGGTGGAACTCCTCAACGTTCATCTCGACGAACTTGCCGAGGGTGTCAGAGACGGGAGGGCGAACGACATCGTCATGTCCCTGCCTTGCCCCAACGTGAAATTTTCCGACTTGTACGAAAAAGACGTCGAACACCCCGTGTTCTTAACGTTGAGACGCGACCGCGTCTCGGAATTAACGATACGTCTAAAAGACGAGGAAGGCAACCCCGTCGACAATCACAGCCATCCCGTTCACGTTCTCTTGGAATTTAAGAAAATCTAAAAATAAAAAGGAATGTCTAGATCGGGATTCTATTACGAAGACTTGGAAAGGGAAGAACTGGTGGAGGACCTGAATGAGAAACTCTTGAAAGACATCAATGATGCCAAAGAGGAGATCACCGCGTTGGCCAAAAACCGTCGCATCATGAACACGTTCCAATTCGACGTGACTAAAAACGGAAGAATCAAACCGGCGCTGGGCACGACGATGTTGTTCGACGGTCACGTCATTCGTCTCGGACTCTTGGGGGAACTGGACGTGACGCTCGTCGTGAACGACGTGGAATACAGGACCTTTCAGACCAAGACCGGCGAGATCGCCCCGTTGAATCCTCCGTTGCGGGTGACGGCGGGCGACGTCCTCACCTTTGGCGTGAACAAAGGGTCGAAATCGGGATCCGTCAACGGCGTCGTCGTTCTCGACATATAAAAAATTCCCCTTTAAAAAAAAGGGATGAGTAAAGAAGAAAATGCATTGTACCCGACGTTAGAACCCGATCCGCAACACTATCGTCTCAAGCGCATCGGCGAGATCGAACAGACGTTTCGGCGAGAGATCGAGACGCGGAAAAGCGTCCACAAAAAGTATAAACGAATCGTGAACACCGCCGACGGTGTCGACGGAACCCTGATCGCGGGAAGCGTCGTCGTCGGAGGACTCGGATTTATCGTACCCATCGCGGGTCTGCCTCTCCAGATCGTGACCCTGACCGTGGGCGCGGTGGGATTGGCCATGAAGGGAGTCAGACGATTACTGTTGAAGAAATCGGAAAAACACCTCAAGATCGTCAAACTCGCGGAGAGTAAACTGAATTCGATCTCGGATCTGGTCAGTCGCGCGCTCGAGGACGGGAAGATCACGGACGAAGAATTCGCCACCGTGTCCCACGAGCTGACCAAGTATCGCGAGATGAAGGACAAACTGTATTCTAAATACAAGGACGAGACCGTAAAAAAGGAGTCGAACCTAGAGACGGAGGACTTACGCAAACAGCTCCTAGACCTCGTAAACAAATCCACTTCTCGTTAACTGTAGATTTTTAAGACATTCTGTTTTTAAAAAAAATCCGGTTAAACCTCTTTCTTGGGACGTCCGCGTCTTCTTCTTCTCTCGGACCGTGGATGCGCCTTGTGCCACTCGTCTGCGCGTTCTTTTCCGCCGCACGTATAACACGTTTCGTATTTAGTGCTATCGGTCATCCATTTTTGACAAGAGGCACAATACTTCAACGTGTCGATACCTCTCTCTTTCAAGTAGGTGTGATGAATGCTACAAAACAACGAATTCACGACGACCGGATGCTTACACGGGTAGTCTCTGCGCATGCGAGGCATTTGACACGCGAGTTTGACGTCGTCGGGCCAATACACCAAGACTTGGTTGCCACCCAACTGCATGCACGCTATGGCATCCCCCAACATCTGTTTTACACCGCGTTCGGCAAACGCCTTGTCCAGTAAAATAAACATTTTTTTATTTATATATCTATTGTTTAAGCCGTTTAACAAATTTTTTACGTTAAGAAATGAAACGTTTTACCGAGATGGTCTTGTTCGCGTTGTTGTCGTTGGTCGTGGTAGGGTGTGTGATCGTGTTATCCGCGATATTAACTATGTTACGTCTGGAAAACTATCGCAGAACGGAGAAAGGGATCAGAAACACATTTTTAAAAAAAATGACTTAAAGAAAATTTATTCGTTATAAAAAAGAAAACATGGCATTCGTGACAGTTGAGAACTTTGATGTGAACAATTTAAGAACGGGTGCCCATTACGTCGATAAGAAAGGGAAGCGCTATCAACGCGTTTACGTTACGTATCAGTACCCGAACGGCGTGAAACCGTTAGTGATACGCACTCCCAAAACGGAATCGTCCGGTTTGTGGCAACACGATGACAGTTCCGATTATTCTATGAAATTTAAATGCGAAAAGGAATTCGCCGACGTGTTGGAAAGATCACGGTGTTCTTGAGAACGGAAATAGATAAACTCGCAAAGACACTGAAAGAAAGTGGTAGAAAATCCCCCGTGGATGTCAACGATATAACTCTCGTCAAAACGGATCAGAACGGTGACAAGGTGATCTACTTGAAAGTTAAACAGGGGACGAGAGACAAGCTTACTTTTTATAGAAAGAGAACGGACGACGATCCGAAAGGTAAACAACCCCTCGTCGAAACCGATCTTCACCATTACGATAAAAAACGATGTCTGGCCATTGGTTCTTTACGCATAGACAACGTTTACATCGCCAACAAAGAATCGACCGTATCCATGCAAACCCTCTTACACCAGGCCATCGTCGTCAAAACAATCGACGTTGCTCCTCTACCGGATTTGGGCGACTGTGTAGAAGACTTGGACTTGGGTTCCGACACGGAATAAAAACGAGACATTATTTTGTAAACGTAACGTTTACAAAATATAAATAAAATGTATTAAAAAAAGATGAATGTAGACGACGTATTAGCGAACGATGCACCCCCCACCACCAGTACGGCGGTGACCGCCAAAGACAGACTGTCGGCCATCGTCGGATCCGGACGCGCGCGTCAGTTTTGGGCAAAGACGTGACGTCTTCCGAATTGGATAAGATGAACGACAAGGAAGTGGAATCCCTGAGTCGCGTGTTAGACGCTCGACTCAACATGCGCATGGCCAAGTTGATCGGCAATACTCTCATCGGTCTGTATACGCTTGGTCTCAAGCATTTTTTCGACATCAAAGACGAACCCATACTGATCGAAGACTTGAGCGAAGACCCCTTCTTGGACGCGGCCATCGGCGAAATGTGTTGTAGTCTCTATTATAAATACGGTGCGCTCTTAGCACCTTTCAGCTTAGCCGCCACGACCAGTCACCATATCACAGGATAATAAAAAAAACGGAGGATATAGAAAAAGAGAATGAATCCGGAGGAACTCATAGGGAAGAAGAATCCGAAACGTCAGGAAGCGGGGAAGAAGGGAGCGCAAAAGCGTTGGAGTAACAAGAATGTCAATAGCAATGCTAATGACCAGGATGGCAATGCTAATGACCAGGATAGCTGGAAATGGTTAGCGGGCGCAGGCGCGGTCGTCGGATTGTTGTTGATCTACATGAAAAAACCAGAGCCCATTCCAGAACCACCGCCCAAAGTACTTCCACCTCCAAAACCTAATCCCCATGAAATGTATTAAATAATTTTCTTCCGTATTTTAAAATGTGTGAAGAAAACGATTCGATCAGAACCAGGATGGCAATGTTAATAGCCTGGATAGCAATGCTAATAGCAATGCTAATGGTCAAGATAGCAATGCTAATGGTCAGGATAGCTGAAAATGGCTAGCGGGTGGACTCGTCGGATTGTTGCTGAAGAAAAACCCAGAGCCACCCAAAGTACTTCCACCTCCAAAACCTAATCCCCATGAAATGTATTAAATAATTTTCTTACGTATTTAAAAATGTGTGTAGAAAACGATTCGATCAGAACCGCCGTGAATATGACGATGTTAATGGCATCGGGAATCATGACGCTGGGAGTGTTCATCACCACGATCACTGAATTAATTAACACGAATAGTAAGGTTGTTCATCAGGTTATTCATCATAAGTGCGACGAGCCCGTGCCAGAACCACCGCCCGAAGTACTTCCACCTCCAAAAACCTAATCCCCATGAAATGTATTAAATAATTTTCTCCCGTATTTAAAAAATGAGTGGTGAAAAAGATTTAGTCAACACCGTGTATCACGCGGCCGTCAGTACGGGAATTGCCATCGGATACGCGCAACTTTCCAAGAAAATCTTAAAGATGCCGGCGCCCAAGATGGATCTAGACCCGAAGGACTTCGGGATGATCCTCCTGGAGTTTGCGCTCGCCGAGTACACCAAAGACATGTTGGTCAAGAAGGGCATCATCCCCGCCGATATCATGAAATAAACTAAAACTCTCTCTATTAAAAAATGGCAACGATCGCGATGATGGTGGGTGGTGCATTAGTCAATGCTCTAGCCTTCTCGGGATCTCAATTTCTATTCTCGAATCACGAAGAACATAAGAGACACGACGAGGCGATGGAAAAACTGACCGCGGCTCGAGATTTATGGAATCACGAACGCACGAAGCGATTAGATTTTCTCAACGAGAGATTAAAGAAACAAGGACACGCGCTGTACACCTACAAAGAAGTAAAACGCCGCCATGTCACTCTACTCGCAAATGACGAACGAAGAGGCGATGGCTCCCGAACCGAAGTTGAGCGATTTCTATCAACCCTCGGAAGAGCAAAAAGACAAGGAAATCCTCTTCGTGGTGATCGGGACGGGACTCGTGTTCTATGGCGTTAAAAAATACGTCGCCTAAAGTAAAATGGAAGAGAGCTATCACAAACACTATTGGAAGGGAAAGGCGGCCATCGGGAAATTGGCCAAAGCAGCTAAAGTCAGCGAGAAGGAAGCGTTGGAGTTCCTGAAAAAACAAGATGTGTGGCAAATCTACCTACCCGCCCCAAAGAAAATCATAAGACCTCGATTCGAAGACGCGAAAGAAAACGACACTCACCAGGCCGATCTGTTGTTTTTACCGCACGATAAGGTGGACGGGAAAACGTACAAATACGCGCTGACGTTGGTCGACGTGGGCACTCGATACAAAGAAGCGGAACCGCTGACGACCAAAGACAGTCGAGAGGTGGCCGGCGCTTTCGAAAAGATCTACGAGCGGCGTCTGACGTTTCCGAAATTATTACAAGTCGATCCCGGTCGCGAATTCATGGGCGCCGTCTCCAAACTCATGACCCGACACGGCGTTAGAAT
This sequence comes from Atrina japonica, assembly GCA_030159075.1. Classification (NCBI taxonomy): domain Eukaryota; kingdom Metazoa; phylum Mollusca; class Bivalvia; order Pterioida; family Pinnidae; genus Atrina; species Atrina japonica. The sequence goes on along the minus strand of BROG01000297.1, from coordinate 132,481 downwards.
AAGAAGGGGAAGAGTCGACCTTCATCGCGACCAAGCCATCGTCGAACGATTTAATAGAACGTTGGGTGAACAGTTGTTTAGCTATCAATACGATCAAGAGATGAAAACCAAAGACAGAAACAGAGAATGGGTGAAACGGTTACCGGAAGTCGTAAAAACGATCAACGAAGAGACCAACCCGCCCAAAAAGGTAGAACCCGTCGATAAAGTGCAACCGCCCATCAGTCCCTTTGCGAAAGTAAGATATCTGTATCAACCGTGCGAATTGGAAGGCGGGCGCAGGAGGGCCACCGACCCCATCTGGAGCGTCGACAAACACGACATAGACAGGCATTTCAGAATGCAGGGCATCGACCTGTATCAGCTCAAGGAACCGGCGCCTCAAAGAACGTTCGTCCGAGAGGAATTATTGGTCGTCGTCGATTAAAAAAATTTATTAGTATTAATAAATTTTTTTAATACCCGTAGGGAAGCGTGTCGTACCCGTCCTTCATCACCCGTTTATCGTAACACAACGTAAACTCTTTCTCCTGGTATCGATTCACGATGCGTTTGGTTTTGGAATCTCTCGTGATGGCGTTTTCTCGAACGGTCGTAATCCTCTTACGCGTTTCTTTGACGACGTCGGTCATCGCACCTCGGTTGATGTAAAGAGAATTTTCGTCATTCAGACTAAATCCCTTGACCTTGCACACCTTTTTACCCGCGTTCGTTTCGTACGAATAAGATTTGGGACCGGTGGCGCACCACGACGTTATGAAATCGCCGCCTAACTCGTCCGTCAAATCGCCCAAGTTATCGCCCGTGTCGATCGAGACCCCGTCGTCGCGATCGACGTACCACACGCTATCGGTGTCGAATCCCAACACCCTATCGTCGAGGGTGTCTAACACGTCGTATAACATGGTTCTGGCGTGCGCCGTCGTATAACACGCTATGAAGATGTTGACGTCCTTGGCCTTGTCGACGAATTGTCCCTTTAAATCGTAAGACATCTGGACCATGTCGTCGTTGATGAACTGAATGTTGAGATTGTCTATCGTATCGTCCAGCAACAGGGCATAAAAGTCTTTCGGTTCGTTCACGTATTTAGTCTGTTTCATGTTGACCCTTTGACCGAACTTACCCCAGAGAGAGTTGAGACATAATTTAGAGATGGCGCGCATGCCCGGATTATACTCTATGGTACCCAAGTCGATCCCCAATCGTTCTCTGACCATGTCTTTATACCGTTCTTCCGAGTCGTAGGGGGTGTCCGGACCGACCTTTAATGCGGAACTTTCCATCTTGATCTTCATAAAGTTCTTGACGTAGTCTCTGAAGAGGTCCGTGTCCTCGCTGGTGTAGAGAAAATCCCAAACTTCGTAAATTTTCTCTATCTCGTACCCCTTATCCAAGGCCTTGAATAACTCGGGAGTACACCACGTGCCTACAAACGACCTCTGCTCGTCGGCGTGTTCGCACGGCGTCTGTGTCTGTCGTTCGGCGCACGTCTTACACAGCGGGAACAAGAGCTTTTCGGCATCTCCGCATTTCATTTTGACGGGCAAGACGGGATGATATAATTTCCGGGGCGGCACGACTTTACATTTGACGAACCCCAACCAAGTTCGATCGACGCGCTCGGGATTAACTATTTTGGTGGGATGACCGACCGGGTAGGTCTTATAAAACTGGACCGTCGGGTACAGACTGACAAAGTCGACGTATCGTCCCTTTTCTCTTCTGTCGAAGTCGTACAGCAACTTGGTCACGTTTGTCCTACCGCCGAAAAAGGCGTCTCGAGGGTCTAACGGCGTCACGATCTCTTTACTTTTTATGCCTTTCGTATCGCATTCCCAGGCCTCGACGAACTCGTAACCGGCCCGTCGTATCTTCTCGTTTTTCGCAGAGGTTCGTTTTCTGAGCGTGTCCATGTCTAGCTAGTTCTTATTATTGATGGTGCCTCGCGCGTAACACTTTTTACACCCGTGCCAGAAGCACCCTTGAAATTCGTAAACCGTCTTCGTGTCTTCGCAATACCCGTCGACTTTGCCGATGTCGGGCAGAGTCACCTCGCCGCCGTTCAACGCATGTCGAATGACAACGCCGTCTCTCTCGGCCACGTGATCCAACCAAGAAATGGATTTCGCGCTGTACGTTTCGTGAACGACGTTATCGTTATGGACGGCTATCGTCTTTTTGGGCATGTAATTGCTTCTGTACACGGTCATGCACACGGACGCTATCGTCACGTACTGTAACGGATCTATGTTTTCCAACGCGATAAAGTCTTCCCTGAATTTCAACATGGACCGCCGTAATATGTCGACGTCGGACGTGCAGTACTCCCTCAATTCTTTCTGGAAATCAAACACGTCGTTCTTTCGCACCTCGTACCACTTTAAAAACTCTTCCCTGTTGCGTTTGCTCATGTGATCGACACCGTAGTGTTTTTGCTGGGTAACGGTCCCACGTAACGTTGGTGACACGGCTTGTTGAAATAATGCGGAAAATAACCCTTTTTGAGTTCGGTCATACCAAACGTCTTCGGAAACTCTGCCAGAGCAGATTGGACAAAATTTATGGAATCGATAAAGCGAACGGTTCCGACTTCCATGTACATGATCTTCGTACCGTTGTAAATGCAATAGGGTTTAATGTTATGCTCCACGAAATACTTTAACAAAAACTGCGCGTCGTACGCTTTGGCATTGTGGGCGATGAACGTACCCTTTTCTTGATCCAACACAAACTTGCAAAACTCGTCTACGGTAGAAAATTCGTGTTGACGACCGTCAAAGTCTTGGCACACGATTAGATTCGGTATGTGAACGCCGGTGTCTTGCGTCGCTTCTATGTCGTAAAAATAATACTCTGTCGTTCGCGTTTTACAACTGTAACACGGTTTCTTGTCCGTGCACTCGGGCGATCTGCACTCTCCGCCCTTGCATTGTTTCTTGAGCATGAAACACTTGTGCGTCGTCATGTCGCCGTAGTGTTGACAATTCGGACATTCGGAATGACCGCATACGTGGGTCTTCAAGTCTTTGACCACCCGTTCGCATTCTAAACATTTCCGAACGAGTAAACAAACCATGTCCGTTTCGCCGTCTCTCGTACCTCTGTTGCGTTTATGTTCCTTAAAACAGTCTTCGCCGAAAAACGTTCTGTTACAATCATCGCACACTTTCCTTTCTCCACCCGGACAATCATAACCGAAGCACGATAAACACTTTTCGGGACATCTGTGACGATCTCGTCTTGTATATCCCTTCTTACAAATATGACAGTAATATCCCGTACCCAAAAAACCGTTCATCTTCGTAATCACGTCGAAGTGATTTTTATTCTTGTACAGATAGATCGCGTCGCTCCCTTCGGTCGTATAGATGATCTCGTTGAACTGATCGCCGTCCACTATGTTGATCGGCACGCCCAAGTGACCGGCAAACGTTTTCACGTCTTCTAAGGTACAACCGTGATCACGGACGGGAACGCCCGCTTCTTCGTGAAGTTTTAACGCTTCGACCCTTTGTAATTTGCGACTCTCGTTGAAACCGTGTCGAAGCTGGGAATTCGTCCATTTGTCTTTATGTTTGTTGGCCACCGCCGTCACGATGGCTCGTGCCAGACACGTGGCGTCGTCGTTTTTAATCGTGATGATACTTCTTTTCGACGACGAGGTCGTCTTTGTCGCCGGTTCTTTGGGTCTCCCCTTCCCCCTCGGCATTTTCGTAGACTGGACGGTTATTTCTACTTCGTCTATGGGTACCTCGTAATATTCTATATATTTTTCCAATGCTTTAAATAACTCTTCGGCTAAATCACCCGAGACGTTGATATATTTCGTACTGAACATTTTCGGGAATTTCGGATGATTGATGATGATGCGAAATTTATCGCCGTTTTGCAACCCTCTATCGTTTATCACCGACCTCACGAGGTGCACAAATAAACGGTCTATATCGATAACCCTGTCGTCCCTCAATAGGACTACTTTATACTCGTCGGACCTGGTTCCAAACTTTAACCTGCTTGTCGAGGAAATTTTATCAAAACGGTAGGTCTGCCCCGTGTAGACACGTTTGGGTCTTAAAAACGTTTTTTTTAAATCGGGGGGAATCGGGAGATCTAATAACGGTTCGATATATTGGGTCGTAATAGATCTCTCGGGCGGGATCGGTAAATCCAATAACCGCTCGGTAGATCGATGTGCATGGGACATGTTTTTTAAATTGGGGTGAAATTACTTAAGGTACACTATACGATTGGGACACCTGTACGGCGAAAACGACTCGTGCGGCATTTACCTGGTGATCACAGGAGCGTGACGTTGTCATCTCTAGGAACAGATAAAATTGAAATCATCTATCGCTGTGTCATGTATAATCCAGTAAACACGTTATATATCATCGTCTATATATAACACCATTTACCTGTGTGATCACGTGACAGCGGAATTCCGGGAAATGTACACGTCGTCCAGTTCTCGGAAAAAGGTGGGCTCAAGTGTAGTACATATACTACTTCTATACATCTTGTTGACACTTGAAAATTGATAAAAACAAAACACTTAGCGCTGTCTGCGTCATATCTGTATGTTTACTCAAATAATCGGATGTTTCAATTTTTATCACTTTTTATCTTAATTTTAACTTTTCTTTTATTCGTTTTCTTTCTTTTTGTCCCTTTTTGTCATTTACCTGGCTCCCCTGCCTATATTATATTGAAACCCAAGCTACACTCATAACCTTGTAGTTATTTCCGAATATTTGGCTAAACCTCAACCGACTCAGCTATTACTTTGTACAGTTTTCAAAGTTAAGTTCTGTTGTTGTATTGTTTTTTAACGTCCGACTCAAGAATCTTTCACTCATATGGAGACGTCACCAAATTACGACAAAGGGTTCCAAATTTTGGCCTATGCAAGACACTTACGGCCACTGACCAGTGACCGTGCCGAGACTGCTACTGTAACACAGGACCTCGGTTTTTAATGTCTCATTCGAAGGACAAGAAAGGCCAACCGCATCCTCCGGTTGCGAATCGAGCTTTCTACCGCGGAGCCACGACGGCTCAAAATTCTAGAACATTATAAAGTCTTATTATATCCTTAACTTGGGCTGCTTGGGTAAAACAAATTTCAGGGCCCGAAATCCCCAAATGTACTCAATACTTTAGCTCAACTTTGACACTGGCAATATAGTGAGTTGCAAAACTTCGAGATCCACGAAATGAGAAGGAAGCACATTAACATTTTTCATTATGCACATACAACTTTTTGTGTCACACTTATGGTTTCCCTGTAAAAGTGAATAAATGCCTGAAGTACGTACTCAAACATTTTTTTATTTATTTTATTTCTGAAGTTTTTTTTTTAAATGAGTAATATTTTTCGTCATTATTTACAATTACATGCCATCAATAATCAAACATGTCCAGTTAAAGAATAATTGTAGCGTGTTTCTTCCTTAAAATTATGAAAAGTTAGTTGAGCTTGAGTACTGGGCAAATTTAGGGTCCAGAATTTCCAGTCGAGTAAAGTTATACACGGGTCCATTTGTCAAGAATTATGTCACCGACGTTGTGACGTCATCAACTTTAAGTATAAGTATAAGGTCAGATGATTTTAAGGTGCAAACTTCATTCCATATTGAATACAGCTACCGTTACCGTACAGGGCGTCGATATGAAGATTTCGTTTCCAAATCACTAAAATCCAAAAGACAAAATAATTTGATTTCGTATGCCCAGATGTAATGCCACAATACCGTTTTTTGGAATTGATTTCGTAAAACTTTTTGGATAATAATATCCCTTAAACTATCTTATATCTATGAAAATATCTTACAAACATAAAATAATTAAAATCTAGAAAATATTTTATACAAAAAAAACCAGATAAAACATCTATAAACACACCACTCGACAATATGATTTTCAGTTATACACTGTTGTGATCAGTTCCAATGGCAAAGGCGAAAACTTGTACCGGGGACCACACCATCAAAAGCAAGTAAACAGGCAAACGTCCTCACATGATTAGCTCAGGTTCCATCGGTGCTCGATACCACCTAAATACAGTTAATAGATCACGTTGTTTAACTTGAAAGGTGATGATCTGATTTTTCAGTCACGGGGCCCCCACTCCTATTTTAAAGTTTTGGGTGGTATCTTATAAAATTGGGGAGCGATATCTTACAAAAAGTAATCTATAGGTACTAAGCAAAACCCATGAATACGTATTCCAAATATCCCACACGTCTTTGATAAGATACGTTACCAGTACACCCGAGCGATTCTGTGGGTCAACATCTAATGACACCCCAAGCCATTGGTCAGATTTGTCATGATGAAATATGATTCTTTTCTTGTGGAATAACATATTCTGTTCAGAATCACCTGGAAATATACAAACGAGACCATTCAGAGAGATTATAAAAAACATTAACTTTACATCAATTTATCAATATATACAGATAGATAGATAGATAGATAGATAGATAGATAGATAGACAGACAGACAGGTAGATAGATAGATAGACAGACAGACAGACAGACAGATAGATAGATAGATAGATAGATAGATAGATAGATACATACATACATAGATAGATAGATAGATACTGAGAAAGGTGAGAGGAGATATATACCCGTGTTGTCGACATTCACTTGTATACATGGAGATTCTTGGTGTACGGGATAACGACACTTGTATAGAGCACCGGGTCTCCTTATCAGTGGCTGAAAGTGATCTTCACCCTTAGGAGCGCCAACTAGGACCCTGTGTAAAACAATCGGAAAGTAGTTGTATAATTAATGTTACGTCGTGATTATCTAATAGACATAGTGTAAAGAATTGTGTCGTATCTATCAGAAATGTGACGGAGACTCATGACTGTCTAATAGACATATGCTAGTATCTAATAGACATAGGCTAGTGTAAAGAATTGTGTCGTATCTATCAGAAGGCGAAATATAGAAGTGTATTGGAGACTCGTGACTATCTAATAGACATGGGCTAGTATCTAATTGGCATAGGCTAGTGTAAAGAATTATGTCGTATCTGTCAGTAACCTTACATAGAGCTGTGCCGTGACTATGTAATAGACATCTGCAAGTGTAAATAAATATATATAAAGTTGGAAATAATAATAATAAAATAGACTCCACCAAATTATTTGCGCTCGCTACGCTCGGCGAAAACATTTCTTCACTCTTCCTTCCCTCTAACCTCAAATCCTGGAGCCACCCTGGCTTTGTTTGTATGTATTGTATATTATGGCTTTTGACTAAGTGTTGTTGTTGTATTTCACTTTCTCTCTGGAGTGTTTGCCCTACATATCGGTAAGACAAGTTTTCGTTTGCGTTTTCTCAGCATGTATGAATATGATAATTTGTTTGTAAACAAGCATTGGATCGAACTGTAAGCAAGAGGCCCATGGGCCATATCGCTCACCTGAACTGTGTTGGTATCTTACAAATTAGGGAATCTCAAATTTACAAATTATTTTAACACTCCTTAGGAATGGAGGGGATTAAAGATGAATAAAAATGACAAAGCTGGGAAAGATGTCAAAAACATGTTAAAAATTAGTTTTCCAATTTATTCCAAAAAAAAAACAACAGGAAATTGAATCATGCATCCACAAAAATCACTGAGATGCAAATTAGTTTTTTCAATCCATGCAGTACTTATGGAGAAGATTTTTAAAGAGGGGTACCCCCTGAAGCCTCTTTTTGCCCCACCCTGGATCCACCCCTTGGCTGATCTGGCCGAAATTAACATTCTTGGTAGACATCCTTGATTACTTACTTACTTCAGCAGTTTTGGAGAAGAAGTCGAAAATGTGGAAAAGTACCCACCTCCCCTTCATTTTTGCAGTCTTAAAAACTTCATAAAAAATTCAAAAATTAAATTTCAGCAAAATTCTTCCAGGAAAGCATTTATCTACCAAACCACAGGTAAAACACATAAAATAAATGCATCATAATGAATAATAGGAGAGAAAAATCAAAGAAATCACACAAAAATGAATGAAAATTACAAAGTCTAAAAAGACGTCAAAAAACGTGTCTAAAATCTATTTTCCAATTTCAACGAAATTAACAAACTTGAATCATACATCTATGTAGATCACTCAGATACAGTTAGGTTTTCAATTCATGCAGCGGTTCTGGAGAAGAAGATTTTTAAAGAGGGGTACTCCCTGGGGTCTCTTTTGCCCCACGCTGGATCCATCCTAGGCCGATCGGGCCGAAATGAATAAATTTGGTAGATAACTTTGAGTACTTGCTTCCTATAAAGTTTCATCAAAATCCCTTCTGCGGTTTTGGAGGAGAAGTCGAAAATGTGAAAAGTTTATGGACAGACGGACAGACAGACAAAATGCGATCAGAAAAGCTCACTTGAACCTAAAAAAAAACCCAAAACAAAAAATTATGACCCTCTTTGAATATTCCTGGATCCGCACCTGATATAAAAATATATTAACTTTTAATTCTGGGTAGCAATTGGCAGTGCATTATTCTTAACGGGGTAAAATAATTTCTACTCCTGTACAAAATTATTTTCACGGCGGTAAAGTTAATATATTGTGTATAGTGGCTAATCATAGACGACAGACTTCTGTAGGACTATATGCGTATAAATCACCGCTAAAAATTCAAACCAAAATCGAGATAATATTTGTCATATTCCATTAATTAGTCATATATAATGCAAAGCAAATATCATCGTCACATCCATAATAGTATAGACACCATTTTATAGCTGTTAAGCGGAGTTAAAAAACCTATAACTGTAGATGCTTCAATGCAATGGAGCCAAGCTGACACAACAAAATACCGGTGTCGTAAAGGACTAATTATAACATGAATGTGTAGTTATAGGGTCTAGTGCTACATTTATAGATTTTTATCAGATTTAGTGATATATGTGGTATATATATATATATATATATATATATATAGCTGATGCATATACTACAATACAGATATGAACAGCAGTAACACTGTTTTGTGATGAATTTGAAAATCGGGTACGGAATACGCCTATCTTGCAATTCGCCATCCGGGATATCGTAATGGATGCGCTCATGAGACGAAACGTCAAATGATTTGTTAGTGTCATATACGGTTAAAAATGTCTACACGTTCGTTGAATTTAATGAGTTCATTTAGACAGAATTTCACCCTGCCAGACAAAAACCAAATACAATGGTTTCCAGGTCATATGCAGAAAGGAACTTCGCAGATTGTGACACGTTTAAAGAATATTGATTGTTTAATTGAAGTGCACGATGCCCGTATTCCGTTTACAGGTAGAAACCCAAATTTTAGTAACATCATAGCATTTAAACCTCACATTTTAATTTTAAACAAGGTTGACCTTGCTGACATGAGTAGGAAAGATGATATAGTTAAGAAGCTACACAACTCTGGTGTTGATAAAGTTTTCTTCACAAACTGTTTGGAAAATAAAAGTAAAATTATTACACGTGAACTGTTTCCGGCAGTTGTGGAAGTTATTGAAAGTAAGCCAAGATACAACAGGCAAGAGCTGTGTGATTATGATATCATGGTAATTGGTGTACCGAACGTTGGTAAATCTACTCTGATTAACCTCATAAGACGGTCGCATACATCCATGAAGAAAAACGCTGTTAGTATAGGATCAGTTGCTGGCATTACAAAATCTGTTGGTGGGAGAATAAGGGCCTCCTTTGATCCACCTGTGTTTTTGACAGATACACCAGGAATTCTTACACCTAGAATACCTGATGTTGATTCCGGCATGAAACTGGCCTTGTGTGGTTGCTTACCAGATCATCTGGTCGGGGAGGAATACATAGTAGATTATATGTTGTATTGGTTGAATAAAAATGGCATATTCAGTTATGTTGACAAATATGATTTACAAGAACCAACAGAGGACATGTGGAAATTTTTAGCTCATATTGCGAAAAGTAAAAAACTTGTTCAAAAAATAAAGTCTCTGGAAGAACAGAGGTTTGTGTATATGCCAAACTTTCAACAGGCAGCAATAAAGGTTCTGAAGGATTTTAGAAGTGGAGTTTTTGGACAGTTCTTGCTTGATGATGTCTGATAAAAACTTGTCAATAAATACAAAGATAGATACAATGTGATTTTTTTTGTTCAGTATCAGAATTCTGTTATTTAATGACTTAGACCAGTCCAAATGTGTCTTTAAGGGTGAATGACTCAATGAGTTAGTGAAAGTAAATTATATGGTTAACTCATTCATCCCTAAAAACACATTTGGACTTGTCTTAGTCATTCATTTACAACAGAGTCCATTGTTTTTTAGGGATTAATGAGTTAAAAGAATAAGTAGATTTTCATGAAGTTACAATATGGTACCAGGGATTAATGTACATGTATCATCAATCTGCGGGTCCTGTAAACGGCCACATTCCCAATGCAAAATATGCTGTTTTTTTTTCCAATTTTGAGCCAAAATTTCCCAATTATGGTTACCATGCTGTTCAATAATAATGATAATGAGAATTTAGCACATGTAAAAACTGCACTTCCAAGTCTTCAGATGAAATCCATGTTGTCAATTAAATAAGAGAAGCTAAATGAATCACAAGTTTTGTGTCTTTATCCTTATGAATTAAGTGACCATACATGTAGTTAATTTTTATCCAATTTAGCCCATTGAGATGTAAAATTCCCAATTGGAAGGGTACAGGACCCTGCCCCAAAAAGGGTCTATTAACCCCTATGTACATGTATATGGTAGAGTATCGTAGGGTTGTAGTAAACAGTATATACATGAACATGTACAACAGCATCAGTACAAACTACATGTACATTGGCCTGTTAAAATGAATGAAATTATTGCAAATAGTACAAAGTACATGTATCAAACCGGTAGGGCGTTTTACCGAAACACACTTGAATTACCAAAACAAGGCCGAAACACACTAATATTACTAGAGCAAGATACAAATGTCATAATGTATGTTGTTTACTTGTAGAATATGTTAAACATGTAATTTGTAACCTGATGTGTGTATAGTTATAGATTAATTTTGAATAAATTTCTGAAACACACTACATGTACAAGTACCGAAACAGACAGAAACGAGACCAAAACACACCGCAATGAATGGAGCAAGATACAATTGTTCAAGTAACTATTTAAAATGTATTTTAGTGCATGACTCTTGTATAATTATGGATTAAATTTTATGAATAAATGCCTCAAACAAGACCGAAAACAAACTGCAATTTATACCAAAACAGACCAGATTTGTTAATTTCATTTATCTACATGTATAGTGTGATTTGGTCTTGTTTCGTAAATTTATTTGGTTTAATCCATAATTATACTTAAATCATGTTACAAAATACATTTTGAATATATACTACAACATATAATACAAATTTGTATCTTGCTCCCATAATTGTAGCATGTTTTGGTCTGTTTCGGTAAATCGCCCCACCTGTATACATGTATGTATCAAACATGGTCTTGTTTACATATGTACATTGTACATGTATAATGGGACATTCACATTTCTCTGTTGCTACAGTCGTACAGAGTACTACATTTAAACAAGCATTTACCCACTATTATATTAAAGGCTTAATATATTTCAGTTTTGAACCAGTCTGAGTCATATAGAGTACATTACAAAGAACAATTTTACAGGGATGACTTGATGAAAAATGGGAGGTAACTCTTATATGCCTCTTAGCAATAGTCACACATACAATGTATTACAGTGGAGTCTTGAGATGTCAAATTCAGATCAGTGGAAATTCTGGTTATGAAAATGTTGAATGGCTGTCCCAGAATTTTTTAAACTATATTTAACTATATGGTTACAACTTTTACAAGTTGGATATCTTAACACTTTTATCTTGAAATTTTTATTTTTATGTCAAAATAACTTTGCAGTCTGAAGTATCACAGTAATGTGCAATTTAAATGTATGGGGGAAAAACACTCGTTAGCTGGAAATGATGAATAAAAAGTTTTAGTTTAGTGTATATATATATATATATATATCAGTACATGTAGTTATTAGTATATACATGTACAGTAAAACCTGCTATAGTGGCCACCTCTATATAAGGATTACCTGTTTATAAAGGCCAGATTTTTTCAAGTCCCTTGACTGCATACTTCAACTAAATTGAACCCGAGTATAAGGGTCACCTGCACATAAAGGTCAATATTTTCTGGTCCCTTGGGTGGCCCCTATATACAAGTTTTACTGTATATCTATTAAGCATTAAAGTATTAGTAAAATGATAATTGGCAATTTGAAGTATAACCTATTGCTCTCTATTAAGCAGTACAATGTAGGCTGTGAAGTCTATAAATTGTGCAATAAGGATAGAAAAATATGTTAATTAAAATGTCACTTATCTCGAATTCCGGCTGGTATTATCTTATACAGAAAAATGTGCATTGATATAATCTGATACAAAATGGTATGTGTGCTGGTATAATCTGATTTAAGATGATATGTGTTTTGGTATAATCTTATACAAGATGGTATGTGTTTTGGTATAATCTTATACAAGACGGTATGTGTTTTGGTATAATCTTATACAAGATGATATGTGTTTTGGTATAATCTTATACAAGATAGTATGTGTTTTGGTATAATCTTATACATTGTACAAGATGGTATGTGTCCTGGTACAATCTGATGCTAGATGGTATATACGATGTATACTGGTATAGTCTAATGCATGATGGTACATGCCCTAGTATTATCTGATGCAATGTAGTGTGTGAACTGGTACAGTCTTAAACATGATGGTATGTGTCCTGGTACAATCTGATGTTAGATGGTATGTATCCTGGTATAATCATATAAAGAAATGTGTGCCCTGGTATAATCTGATAAAAGAATAACATGATGTAAGATGGTACATGGCCTGGTTTCATCTAATGTAATGTGGTATAAATGAACTGGTAAAATCTTTTACATGATGTTATTTGTCCTGGTATAATATGATGTAAGATGGTATATGTAGACCTACTGGTATGATCTGGTACAATATGGCATTTGTCGTGATATAATAATGGGTCTTGGTGTATTCTGATGTAAATATATGTGTCCTGGTATAAGCTGATGTAAATATGTGTGTCCTGGTATACTCTGATGTAAATATGTGTGTCCTGCTATAATCTGATGTAAATATGTGTGTCCTGCTATAATCTGATGTAAATATGTGTGTCCTGGAATAATCTGATGTAAATATGTGTGTCCTGGTATAATCTAATGTTATTATGTGTGTCCTGGTATAATCTGATGTAAATATGTGTGTCCTGGAATAATCTGATGTAAATATGTGTGTCCTGGTATAATCTGATGTTATTATGTGTGTCCTGGTATAATCTGATGTAAATATGTGTGTCTTGGAATAATCTGATGTAAATATGTGTGTCCTGGTATAATCTGATTTTAATATGTGTGTCTTGGTATAATCTGATGTAAATATGTGTGTCTTGGTAAAATATGAAGTAAATATGTGTGTCCTGGTAAAATCTGATATAAATATTTGTGTCCTGGTATAATCTGATGTAAATATGCGTGTCCTGGTATAATCTGATGTAAATATGTGTGTCCTGGTAAAAACCTGTTGTAAATATTTGTGTCCTGATATAAACTGATGTAAGTATGCATGTCGTGGTATAATCTGATGTAAATATGTGTGACCTGGTATAATCTGATGTAAATATGTGTGTCCTGGTATAATCTGAAGTAAATATGTGTGTCCTGGTAAAATCTGTTGTAAATATGCATGTCCTGGTATAATCTGATGTAAATATGCGTGTACTGGTATAATCTGATGTAAATATGTGTGTCCAGGTATAATCTGATGAAAATATGTGTGTCCTGGTAAAATTTGTTGTAAATATGCGTGTCCTGGTATAATCTGATGTAAATATGTGTGTCTTGGTATAATCTGATGTTAATATGTGTGTCTTGGTATAATCTGATGTAAATATGTGTGTCTTGGTAAAATATGAAGTAAATATGTGTATCCTGGTAAAATCTGATATAAATATTTGTGTCCTGGTATAATCTGATGTAAATATGCGTGTCCTGGTATAATCTGATGTAAATATGTGTGTCCTGGTATATTTGTGTCCTGATATAAACTGATGTAAGTATGCATATCGTGGTATAATCTGATGTAAATATGTGTGACCTGGTATAATCTGATGTAAATTGTAAATATGTGTGTCCTGGTATAATCTGAAGTAAATATGTGTGTCCTGGTAAAATCTGTTGTAAATATGCGTGTCCTGGTATAATCTGATGTAAATATGCGTGTCCTGGTATAATCTGATGTAAATATGTGTGTCCAGGTATAATCTGATGAAAATATGTGTGTCCTGGTAAAATTTGTTGTAAATATGCGTGTCCTGGTATAATCCGATGTAAATATGTGTGTCTTTGTATTATATGATGTAAATATGTGTGTCCTGATATAATCTGATGTAAATATGTGTGTCCTGGTATAATCTGATGTAAATGTGCGTGTCCTGGTATATGTGTGTCCTGGTATGATCTGATGTAAATATGTGTGTCCTGGTATAATCTGATGTAAATATGTGTGCCCTGGTATAATCCGATGTAAATATGTGTATCCTGCTATAATCTGATGTAAATATGTGTTTCCTGGTATAATCTGATGTAAATATGCGTGTCCTGGTATAATCTGATGTAAATATGTGTGTCCTTGTATAATCTGATATAAAAATGTGTGTCCTGGAATAATTTGATGTAAATATGTGTGTCCAGGTATAATCTGATGTAAATATGTGTGTCCTGGTATAATCTGATGTAAGTATGCCTGTCCTAGTATAATCTGATGTAAATATGTTTGTCCTGCTATAATCTGATGTAAGGATGCGTGTCCTGGTATAATCTGATGTAAATATGTGTGTCATTGTAAAATCTGATGTAAATATGATTGTCGTGGTATAATCTGATGTAATATGCGTGTCCTGATATAATATACAATATTTTCAGGTATACAGTATAAATTTAACTTAAATATTGGTCAATAAAATTTGGAAAACTAATACTTACCAAAAATGCACACACACACACACACACACACACACACACACACACACACCTACACCCCCCACAGATATACAGTGGAACGTGGCCTAAGGACCACCTCGCATTTCAGACCACACGTTTTCAGTCTCTTGATGAATAAAGATCCTCACGTAAGAGACCACCTCACAAATCAGACCACTTTTAGTCACGTAATAATAGCGGGTCTTAATAGCGGGGTTCCACTGTATATATAATGCACGTATTTATACGCAGATCTCAAGAAGGCTGTCATTAAGTTTGATTGAAATATATTTTATTTTCCCACGAATGTAAATTACAGTTCTTGGTTTTTTTTTCAAACCTATCAAATTTCAGTTTTATATTTTCCTTGGTGTTAAATCTACATTGACATAGTTACAATGGCCTTTGTTGTAGTTATGCTATGGGCGAGATGCAGAAATTTGTTATTTTGAACGATAACACGAATCGTGACAGTAAAAATTGAACGCGTAAGAGAGAACCAGTTGCCAAGGGTTACCCCGTATTTATTCAAATATTTACGTATTTACAAATTGAAATAATTACCGTAACTTAATAAACTCTATAAATTGATTGTCGTTCAACTAAATTTATGTTGGCTTGTATGAAGAAAAAAAATTCCGTGAGAAATTTGCAAAACCCATATGAATGTTTATAGAATTTATAGAAAAGTACGAAAATCTATAGGAGTTTACCTTCCAATATAATAATGTATTACGTGCTACACTTGTCTCAGGTTTATGATATCTATGCCGTGATATGTGTAAACTATGCTGTGATATTTGTCAGTTATGTCATGTTGTTAGTTATGGCTTGCCGTGGTATTTGTAAGCTATGCCGTGATATTTGTCAGTTTTATCATGTTGTTTGTTATGGCATACCGTGATATCTGTAAGCTATGTCGTGATATTTCAAGCTATGTTATTTATTTGTACATTATATCATGTTGTTAGTTATGGCATGCCGTGATATCTGTAAGCTATGCCGTGATATTTGTAAGCTATGCATGCCGAAATATTTGTAAGGTACGTACGGTATAATGTTTTCAATGTCATAACTTTTTGTACATGTAACTTATATCATATAATCAGTTTTAATATATACCTCTAAAGTATTCGAAAAACATGCTGTGTGGTTCTGAATGTAACGCTCCTATTTCCAGTGTTATGGGCCATGTTCCCCCAAAAGGTAAGAAAAGTCCTGCAAGCGTTTGAGAAAGGAATCGAAAGTCACAGTCAGGTCTTTCGGGGCATAGCATACGTCCAAAATTTTGGCACTTCACTTAAAGCTAGTGGAATCTCCATTTTAAAGATAATTTCTTGGCGAGATGTGAAATTAGAATAAAACGAATATACATGTACAGTCACCAAAAGATACCTTTCGGTAGAAAGGGGTATGGTGGCTGATTTGTGCCATCTTAACTTTTCACCCCGAATACTCGCTAATTAGCGACTTTTCGCCTCGAAAAATAACTAATCAGAGTTTTCGCCTCGCCAAGCGAAAAGTAGCTAATTAGCGGATTTTCGGGGCGAAAATCGCTATTTAACGAGTTTTGTGGCGAAAAGTCGAAATAGCACAAATCAGTCGCCATAGAGGAGAGAAATCTGTATCCATACCTTGGTATAATTAAAGCTAACTGGGTCAGAACAAGGAATAAACATCGGGGAGATTACAGATAAACAGACAAAGAGTCATGAAACAAAATGATTTCAGACAGCGATAGGGAAGTTCTAGATACTAGTAAGGGATGAAGTGTGTGTGTGTGTGTGTGTGTGTGTGAAAGAGAGAGGGGGGTAAATTAAATCCAACAGAGAGAGAGAGAGGATACTAAATCAAACATCTTATCATTCACCGATTCCAAAGCGATAATTATTAATTCCGTTGTACGGAGGCCAAACGTCAAACATTATTGTATAGAATAACCATCCAGTAATTACAAAAGTAAACACACAAATTCCAATTTATGGTGTGTTATAAACATCCTAGACATATGTCTCGGCGAGTTTTATATATCTGGTGATTCAAGCCGAGAGGTGGTGAAAACAAATGGTCTGGATGTTTTATTTTAATATTCTAACCAGAGGCAAATTAATATCTTGTAAACTGCGGCGTGGTCGCAATTTCTTGTGATTACTACTAAACATGAATAATAATTTACACGCCCATTTGTCTTAAAGAAAACAAGAGGCCCAGGTGGGCATATATCGCTCACCTGAATTCTATTCAACAAACTTGTGAAAAGAAATCCCAAGAAGAATATGTAGGCTGAATTCGATAAATTTAACATATTAAGTATTAATTTAAAAATCTGACACATTTGGTTTGTTATCTCATGTCAACCTCTCGTGGAAAATGCAGTTCTTTGAATTAAACTTTGGTATTATATATGATATAATTAAAATTGTATTCAGCAATTACAGGGATCCATTTCATTTGGTATATTATCTCTAAAACAGGACAAATACTACTCGTATGTGTGTGTACAAACACTAAACGTATTGTACTCCAACAATATATGTTAGAGGTTTAAATGGCGAGATACTTTTGACTAGCACTTCTGCATATCCGAAGTAAAGCGAGCTCTAATATTATTGGAGTAAACGTATTGGTGATGTTTTACGGAAATTTGATAAGAGTTCATTTTCTTTTCCTCAGTTTATATGAATATGAAAATTTATTTGTAAACTCGGCAAATTTTGCATTGTATCAAAATTTTAAGTTATATCTTACCAATTATTACATTACATGTATGTAGGCTGTAATTAACTCTTTGGGCTTTAATTACTGAACATTCCTTGGAGGCATACCCTGGACCACGGGGAAATGGCGATTTTTGTGTCTGGAAACTAGAGGATGCCTCATCGGGCTTCCGAATTAATCCATCAATGGTATTTTCAACGATAAAGAGGTCATAATTCAATGTCTAGATGTTACTAGGCCAAAATTCTGTCCCGATTTTAGTAACATTTTTGCTGATCCTACCTTCTTTTGAGAAGGATAATCATAGTGGTTTATTAGCGGATTGCTATGCGTATTTTCGCGTCTGATGCAGAAAAGAAGGATTCCAAATTTAAAATAAAAATATCTGAAAGATGCATAAACCCCACCCCTAATGAAATTATGCCTCACAATTAATCCAATACTTAGAAATATGTGCAGTGATGAGGAGAGAGTGCCGCCTAAAGTTGATAAAAGAGGTGTAAAACCTTTCATTTCTCTTTTAAAAGTCGAAAAATTAAAGACAAATTTCCAAAAATTTTCGACTTTTATTTATATTTACACCATTCCAACCTGAAATCATCACTGTCTCTACTATTAATGAAATCATCACTCTACTATAGATGAGGTATGCATTGCATAAAGTTTTAATTTAAATTTAAATTTTAATGTTTAAAGTATAAACAAGTTTAATTAATGATTAAGGTCACCAGCCTCAAACTTTACCACTTACGCCCACTCTTTGAAATTCCTGGATCCGCCCCTTTAATCCATTCTCAATATTTTGAACGGTTGTGCCCCCCCCCCCTTTTCTGGACCCAGCTACGCCAAGTATATATATATATATAATATATATAATATATATATATATATTTATATATATATATATATATATATGCTGTGAAAATAAGTAGAAAAAATGTTAAATTAAATGCCTTTTGGTTGTTCATACCGTTTTCAGTCAATTTAGTATATGCCAAATCCTTGGATTACATATGTAAATAACGTGTTTTGGAATTTTTTATTTATTTAGAAACTATAATTTAAGTGGTTTTGTATACTATTTTTTATTCAGTAATGCATCAGTAGAAGGCCTAAACATGTATATTTTTTGTCGGTTCAAGGTCGTCGGAATATCGGGCAATTGCATATTTTTTCGGAAACTAAATCAAAACTGAGAGAAACGACAAAGAACGTGATAATTACGGCAGCATGGAGGTGACATGATAAAATAAAATACTTCTATTACGTGCGCACGTACTACCTAGTACGTGCGCACGTAGTAGCTGAACCAATCATATGGGACGTTTCAAATACATATATGGGGAATCCCAATTTATTGGCAGAGCTATTTTACACAGAATTAAAGTACTGGGAAATCCAATATTTGAATTATGTGCGTTCACGAATCTAGAGGGGGTTATGGGGATTGGCAGATAGTCCTGTATATTTTGAATTATGTGTTCGACGTTTCTATTAGATTAAGACACTTAGGGGATATGGTATTGAGAAGCGGGGTCAAGCCCCAATTTCACCGTATATTGATGACGTATTAACATAATTTTAAAGAAATTAAATCATTAAATTTTTTGAAATTTATCAATTATTGGATTACTCGAGATTTGAAATCGACACATATGGTAAATCTGTACCCACGACCCAAACATTGATCGATTTCACTGTATTTAGAAATAATATTTATCCGATTGAATTGTCTTTAGGGGACGACCATTTGATTCTTTGGGTGGGGGGGGGGGGGGGGGCAAATTTTGTCGAGTCAGATTATTTATGTTCATACCGTCGCAGGACAGAATATTTATTTTCAAGCAAACCAAGGATAGATTACTTATTTTCTTCATTTTTCGCTATTGTCACGTGGTCATAAATATAATATAGTGCAGTGACAGATCTAGAAATTTTTCAAAGGGGGAGTTGAGGTTGAGGGGGTAACATAAGTATATACTATTCAAAAGTGTTATAAAATACAAACCTCACTGCACACTGGATAATTGTGAGGCAAGAGTGTGATTAGGAACCCATAGATAGATAGCAGTTTACACATACGCTATCGCATTTGAATAATTTGGTAGCCTTAACTGGTGTTTGTGGGGCCTCTGTGGACGAGTGGTTAGAGCATTGGGCTTTGAACCATGAAGTCTCTCACTTCTGATCAGCGCAGGTGTGATCCCCGCTGGAAACTAAACTGATATTTTTGAGAAAGTTTGCCAGTTTACTTGCGGAAGTCTGTTGGTCTCTTCTCGGTACATTGTTAACAAGTTTTCTCCTCCACTAATATAAACTAGCCACCACCACCATATAACTGAAAAATTGTTGACCGTGACATAAAAAACTATTAAAAATTCAAATTCTAGTATTTGGTAAGTGTACAAACACGCACAAATGGATGGAGACAGACATTGAACTATGTCTTCGACCAAACTTTGTTGTTCTCATTTACAGGGGTGGATCCAGGAATTTTCAATGATGAGGATGTAAAGTTTTTCTTGGGGGAGGGGTGTGTGACCTGATGCTGTACATGTACGTGTGAAAATGGTGCGTTCATTCAGTGCAAAGAATTGGATATCATTGATGATTAAATTTTTTTTATATCTAGCCGATTATAACACAATGTAAGGAAAATCAAATACATTTTGACATAATGCAAATTTTGTTCATATCCATGCATACTTAGGAAATGCAAATCAAAATTTATTTTCTGATATGTTAGCGCAAACACTTTTGAGATAAACTGAAATAAAACTAAGTGTAGTCAAAAGCCATGGATTTCAAAATACATGTATATAGACAATTCCAGGACAGATCTATGATTTGAAGTTAGAGGGAAGGAAGAGTATAAAGTTGTTTTTGGCGAGCGTAGCGAGACGCGAAAAATTTGGTAATTTGTTTTTATTAATTTTCCAACTTCTTATTTAAAAATACAGCAAGAGCTCACCATTAAGACCACCTATCTGACTCAAAGTGGTCTGATTAGTGAGGTGGTCTCTTAAGTAAGGTTGTGTACTGATTCAACATTAATTAAGAGACTGGAAATTCATGGTCTTCATTGTGAAGTGGTCTCCTAAGCAAGGTGTTCTTTAGGCATGGTTCCACTGAGTAGAGGTTTTAATATTTTTTTTTTTGGTCAAATTGTGGGCTTTAGAGTTTATTTTAATTGACTGTACATATAGTAAATCCATACAACCTGGCCAGATGGAGTCTTATGAACCCTTTCTTGACCTGGATGAGTTAACTTTTAGGCAATAAAGCATAACATTTATATCACACTGACTAGAGTAATTGTATCTACTTGTTGTCATACATAAGAGACTATCCTCTACAAAAAAAAATGGCGAGCGTAGCGAGCGGAAAAAAATGAAGATTGAAATATGGCGAGCGAAGCGAGCCGAACATTTTTAGACATTAGATATTAATTTTTACCACAACTTTGGCACCAGTTAAGGTCAGATTATTTATTTTCAGTATTTTCAAGGCCAGAATATTTATTTCCAAAATCAGCCAGCCCCCCCCCCACCCGAATCAAATGACTGCCCCCTTAGTTCCAATACAGAACAAAATTCCAACGTCTTTATTCATTAATTGTGAGTGGCAACAATTCTCCAGGGGATCGAGTTTTACTTTCAGAAATTGTTTAAAATTTGGAAGCCTGAAGACGCATAGCCTATTTCTGCTACCAGACACGAAACTACACCTATTGATCCGCTAATACATCGCATTTATTATCCATCTCAAAAGACGGTTAATTCGGACAACATAATCCATAAAAGAGATTTTTGCTACTGAGAAAACCCGGTAGTAAACTCCCCCCATATATATATATATTTTGTCAATTTTTACAAGACTTCCAGACACTGAATTATGACCTCTTTACACTTAAAGAAATATCTACGCCTGAAAACGAAGGGAAATTCAGCAAACATTTAAGCTGAATGCTAAGGGTTCGGATGTATGTTCACACGGTACATTTTCGAATTTTGCAAGGGACAAATGTTATCCCAGGGGGTCTGAGGTATTATCAATTTTTTTTTTAATTTCACAAGTGCCAAAAGTCTTTTAATAGCCTCCAAACACTGAATTGGGATATATTTTCCCTTTCCAAAGTATCTCATTAACTACATAAAGTGAAATCCAGCGATGGTTATAGGAAGTTCGAGTGAATGCCCCCCCCCCCCCCCGAGATACATTTTGGAATTATCTAATTGGTGCATTTTTTGGGCTCCCAGACACAAAATCACGGTTAGCGTATCCCCCAGGTCCCGGGCATGTATCTAGAGTGTTAATTATCACATTGGGTCTTGTTTTAACAAAAATGTTGTATCATATTGACGAGTTATTATTTACTTAGTACAATAAATCGAGTTTCAGCAAACACAATCTTCACGGCAATTCATGTGTGGGTCTAGAAATATTTTTAATTTTAAAAGCTCTGGGAAACCCTTTTTTGAATTCCAGACAGTCAACTCAAGCTAGATCATTGATTTAATTTCATGTTAAAAGAAACTTTAACAATGCTTCATCTTCAATTTTTTATTCCGAAAGAAATTACCAAATTAAAAGGGGTTTGCAATCCCCTCTAGATCCGTCAATGCACATAATTCAAAATATCCAGCTCTGCCAATACAGTGGGATTCCCCATGCATGTATTTGAAACGCCCCATATGATTATTGGTTCAGCTACTACGTGCGCACGTGAGCCAATCATATGGGGCATATTAAATATCCATACTTGAAACGCCCCAAATGATTAATTAGCTCAGGTACTACGTGTGCACGTAATAAATATATGTGTGTTTCATGTCATCTCAATGCCACCGTATGATAATGATGGTGCACGATGTAGCAAAACCCGTGTTATCTCCAATATAGCTGAGGTAATATGGGGAAACAAACCGTTGTCATACGGGTGATACGGTTTCATATCACATGCCAAAATTCCCGTATTTTTCGCCGGAGGCGAAAGATAATGCGGAAACACCGCATGTGTCACCTGTATGACAACGCGGAAAACGAATTTGTCACCTCTCATTAACCCTTTGACTGCCACAGACAAACCCAATCAATCTTTGGGCCGTTAGATGTGTACGATCATTGCGTTTTACATGACAATAGCATGACGTCTGATACGGTTAGATATGTTTCATCGATTGACCAGTTCTACTCAGAAGGGTTACAAACTCGTATATACCTCAGCTATCTTTGGATAACAAAGTTATACATGTGTAAAACCATATGCCATTTTGATATATACTTTCACGGCAAATTTCACTTGGAAAGAACAAAGAAGATGTATTTAGCGCCTTTCTCTGGTGACAGAGACACATGATAATGGAATAAGGTCATGCATCGACAAATTTGCCTTAATTTGGAGAATAAAATTTCCAATAAAATGCCAAAAAGGCAACTGGTTAAATGTCAGAGCAATTTTATACAAAGAATATTAGTTTTCGTATAACGACTTTACCACAACTAACCAGTTTCATTTGAATCAATGCTGTGATTATTCCTGAAGTGAGGCGGCCATGATCGCAGTTAATGTCACCAGTAACAATTTGCACAGAACGGCGCTACGTGCAATGAAGCTTATGTAAATAGTTTAATTATTATAACTTATGTGTTTACATCACCATTATATCACTAGCATTTCAAAGTGATTCACTTCACAGTCACTGATATTTCGTGTTCACATCTATTCTTCCGGTTTGGTAGTAGATCTACACCTGTCCTAGCTATATAAATGTATATTGGACGTTTATTTTAGCTCGCCCCTCCCCATCCAAAAGTGTTAAAGCTGATAAAAGGGGACTCACATCGCGCTGTGTTAGCTTTAATTGTTTAGAAGTGTCGTACCTTACACTTGAAAAAGGTCATGACTGTTCCTTCGCCTAAAAGAGAAAGAAGCCACGGATCTTTCAGACGAGATATAAAACACAAAGGGAAAACGTGCACGTTATTATCTATACGAATATTTGAGCACTACTTTGAATTTTATACTGATGACTAGTTATACTGATACTGAGCACTAGTTATACTGGTATTGATTACTAGTTCTACTGATATTGATTACTAGTTATACTGATATTGAGCACTATACTGATACTGAGTACTAGTTATACTAATATTGATTACTAGTTATACTGATACTGAGCAGTAGTTATACTGATACTGAGCACTAGTTACACTGATAACTGAGCACAAGTTATACCGATATTGATTACTGATACCGAGCAGTAGTTATACTGATACTGAGCACTAGTTACACTGAAACTGAGCACAAGTTATACCGATATTGATTACTAGTTATACTGATACTGAGTACTAGTTATACTGATACTGAGTACTAGTTATACTGATATTGAGTACTAGTTATATAGATATTGATTACTAGTTATACTGATATTGAGCACGATATATACTGATATTGATTACTAGTTATACTGATATTGAGCACTAGTTATCCTGATATTGATTACTAGTTATACTGGTATTGATTGATAGTTATACTGATACTGAGCACTAGTTATACTGGTATTGATTACTAGTTATACTGATATTGAGTACTAGTTATACTGATATTGATTACTAGTTATACTGATACTGAGCACTAGTTATACTGGTATTGATTACTAGTTATACTGATACTGAGCACTAGTTATACTGGTATTGATTACTAGTTATACTGATATTGATTACTAGTTATACTGATATTGAGCACTAGATACTGAGTACTAGTTATACTAATATTGATTACTAGTTATACTGATACTGAGCACTAGTTATACTGATATTGAGCATTAGTTATACTGAAATTGAGCACTAGTTATACTGATATTGATTACTAGTTATACTAATATTGAGCACTAGTTATACTTATATTGATTACTAGTTATACTGAAATTGAGCACTAGTTACACTGACATTAGGCACCAGTTACACTGATATTGAGAAATATTCATACTGATATTGAACACTGCACTGATACTGAGCACTAGTTACACTGATATTGATTACTAGTTATACTGATACTGAGCACTAGTTATACTGATATTGATTACTAGTTATACTGATACTGAGTACTAGTTACACTGATGTTGATTACTAGTTATACTGATATTGATTACTAGTTATACTGATACTGAGTACTAGTTACACTGATGTTGATTACTAGTTATACTGATACTGAGTACTAGTTATACTGATATTGATTACTAGTTATACTGATATTGAGCACTAGTTCTCCTGATATTGATTACTAGTTATACGGATAGTAAACACTAGATATACTGATATTGAGCACTAGTTATACTGATATTAAGCGCTAGTTATACTGATATTGAGTACCAGTTATACTGATATTGATTACTACTTATACTGATACTGAGTACTAGTTATCCTGATATTGATTACTGGTTACACCGATATTGAGCACTAGTTATACTGATATTGAGCACTAGTTATCCTGATATTGATTACTGGTTACACTGATATTGAGCACTAGTTATACTGATATTGATTACTAGTTATACTGATATTGAGCACTAGTTATCCTGATATTGATTACTGGTTACACTAATATTGAGCACTAGTTATACTGATATTGAACACTAGTTACACTGATATTGAGCACTAGTTATACTGATATTGATTACTACTTACACTGATATTGAGCACTAGTTATACTGATATTGATTACTAGTTATACTAATATTGAGTACTAGTTATACTGATATTGATTACTAGTTATACTAATATTGAGCACTTGTTATACTGATATTGAGCACTAGTTATACTAGCTATACTGATATTGAGCACTAGTTATACTGATATTGAGCACTAGTTACACTGACATTAAGCACCAGTTACACTGATATTGAGAAATATTCATACTGATATTGAACACTGCACTGATACTGAGCACTAGTTACACTGATATTAGGGATGTCAAAGGCGACGTCATTCTGATTGGGCATTTGGGTAAATTCGCGGAATTTTCGATGTTTTCAAATGGCTAGAAAATTTTATATTTACGATTCAAGTTTGTAAAAAACATATGTACATGTAAATAAAAGCATGCTTTATTACTGCATATCACTATTTTAAAGGGTTTCGGGATGCTACACGACTAAAATCACGGTTTGAAGCGGGCTCGTGACCGGGAAAAATGGCTGCCGTAAAATTTCTGTGTCAACGAACATGTGGATTTTAAAACATAAAATCGGGAGCTATTCCTTGATGGATATTGTTCATTTATACCTTAAAAATTGCAGAAAATGCTGATTTTACGAATCCGAGTGACTCTGGATGAAAGCTTTTCATTTACGATGAAAGAAAAAATATTTCACAACATAATGAAAAAAAATATTGATATAAATCAGTTTTCAATCAGGGTCACTCGGATATTAATAGTCTGAACCTTCTTCTTCAAATTCATGCCAAAGTTACATCTCTGCAGTTAACTCGCGGAAACTGAGTTGCCGAAAATCTGGTCACGCCAACTTCGTCCATGACCATTCTGACAGTTATATCTCCCGTAGCAGTGAAACATCCCCGGATGACGGCCGCCATGGTTACAGGCGCTCCATCCAAAAGCATCCAACGTATCGATGTCCGATTCTAGTTGTTGCTCGAAGTTGCGTGCCGGCATGTGTCTGATATATATACGCTTTCACTAAGCATTACTTTGATAAGAGTAATCGTGAGTACTGAAAATTGGTTATTCCGCCAAAACTGAAATCACAATTATACTCGGACTTTTTCGACTTCGCGTTGTAGAACCCATCTACGACGTCCGTATTTTCTCTCGGGACTTTCCCTTTCCTCCGTGATACCAGTAAGGAGAATTTCAAGTAAATCATTTTATGAAAAATAATTAAATTTAAACTGACGCCTATCGATTATCACTTCGTGGAAATTATAAAATCATTTTTGATAACATATCATAGCATGAGCACAAATTAGACAGATCTATCTAAAACTGTTTTACTTTTTAATCAGTTCTGTATACACATAAAAAATTCTGTGACACTGATTCACAACTGATTTTGAGATATTGGTTCAACTTTTTTACAACATTTTATTAATTTTTCAAGCACAAGCAAGTTTTATATTTTCAAAATGTTTATATAACTTAATTTTTATTTATGTTTGTTTATCTAAAGTTATTAGTAGAATACCACTCTATTTAATGTACAATAATTTCAAAACAGGTAATGAAATAATAAATGCTGATCATATCTTCACATGAAAACATTTGTAATTTACTCAGTTTATTAAAATATTATAATTTAGGGGATCTTATTGTTATATTAGTATAAAACTTAAACTTTATACAATAGAATACAGTTTGGCAAAAGTTACAATATGTAAATGAAACTACCAGTATTCTAATACAATAATATTATTCCAAATGCACTTGCTTTATAATCATGTTTTTTTTCATATGTAATTTATATATATGAAAAGGACAAATATTGTGGTACTACTTTTATGATAATTTTTATTTTAATTACCCGATAAAAGACTTTCAAAAATATAGGGATAGTCTATAAACATGTACAAAATGGTATGTAACTGCTAATATGTCAGAGTGTCTTCGCACACATTTATGGATTACATATATCACAGGTGTCAAGTCAACCAATGGTATTTAAAAAATATTTTGAGATAATCCTTGATGCTTTGAGACATAATATTCTACAGTTTTGAATTTGACTGCTGCATTGTATTGATATATTATGCAAATGTAAGCACAGTGCAACCATACAAAATTAGTTTTCTAATTCATTTCAAATATCAGTAGTATCACAAATGATATAAAGGGGAGAATATTTGGAAGTTATTGCTTTGCTTCCTCTGGGGGTAGGGGTATATAAATATCTCAATAATCAATCAAAATGGTCAGCCATCTTATGTTTCCTTTATATTACAGTGCATAGCTGACACTTCAGACTTGTTAACAATACAAAATATATCACGACGACATACATACTGATATTGATAAAAGCACTTTGGGATTTTGCCAAAATTCTCATAAACCTATTATAAAATCATTAAATTTGGGGAAAAAATTCTTCAAAAACTTAAGTCTTGCTACAGAATTATATATGTATATTGACTTTGATAAAATATACCCAAAAAAGTTGTTACATTGCACATTATTTACCCTTGTTTTTGCTTGCCCATTTCAAATTTTGGTCCTTTTTTGGGTCTCCTGAAAATGAGGGGTATGGGTACTTTAAAAATGCAAAATTTCCCACAAAAATTTTTTTAATACTTCAAAAAGTAATTTAAGGGTAGAGTTATGACAAAACTAACAGAATATTGCCTTTTAAAAAAAAAAATTTAGAATTTTTTTCTGATTTTTCCTGACAAAATATATACAAAAAAGGCTAAAATTTCTTCAAAACGTATTGAATGCCTGCAAAGGGTGCTTTTTTCCTCATAATTTGAGGTCTGGTATAATTTTATCACTGCATAATAATTCCAAAGTTTCAGTATTATCTTGGAATATGCTTTAGTGTGAACTAAATGTGCCAAAAATTCATAATCTCTGTGGTCTTGATAAAAAATGACAGAGGTCCAAAAAGCTCACCTATATGAAAAATTGCGCCGACAGAGATTAAAATATACAAAATCATTGATTTTGCCAGTTTTTTGTTGACCTGCCAGATTTCAGGTAATACACATACAGACATGTAATACACCAAATGAAAGCGTTTAAGAACTATTTACCATTTGAAATAAGTTTTACACATAAGTTCTTAATGCATGAAAATCTAAAAAAATTAAAAATGCATAAATTGCAATTTTCAATGAGGGACCGAAAAGGGGTCAAAATGGTCTTGACCTTTAAAAGTACATAACTTTTGAACCACTTGACATTTTTCAAAATTTTTTCACCATTCAATTTCAATTTTTTGGCTCTTTCATATCAATATGAAATTAAAAGATTTGAGGCAATTTGAATTTTTGGGTTGACCACCCTACTGATATTGAGCACTAGTTATACTGATATTGATTACTAGTTATACTGATATTGATTATTAGTTATACTGATATTGATTACTAGTTATACTGATATTGAGCACTTGTTACATTGATGTTGAGGACTATACTGATATTGATCAATTGGCATCGATATTTAGGATGATCTTTACCGACTCTGAACTCTAATGCTACTGACATTAATAAGACTCTCGCGAAATAACAGGAATGTGTAAAGGGAAAACTTTTTTGCAACAACAACAACATGGTACATAGTATCAGTGCCATTTTTGCAATTACAGTATTGTATATATTAATTAACCTTTTATTGTTGTATAACGCGGCATGAAGACACAATATAATACTTTTGCAGGAATAAGTAATTTATGATAACAACATTCAGCGTATCTAATGTATTTGTAATTGGTTCATCAAAGGGTCTTACAAGTTTTTAAAATGCCATTACACGAGTTTTTTTTTTCTTTGTTATTTCAGTTCCAAAATAATTTCACGCGCTTGATTCCGTATTGTTGCAGATTCCAAACTATAATTACCTCAATTACAGTGATCTAAACCCATAAATATAAATCATCAACTATAATTTATGTATGCTAAAAATGTTAGCTGTAAAATCATCTGGATCCAGGATAATACAACTTTGATAAGACACTTATCTCTTCCAGTTGGACACACGACTATTGTTAAAGACATCGGGTCTGATTAGTCATGTAGTTGCTGTCCACCGTCCATCATATTTCATATTTCACACAAATGTTTCTTGGGACAGGGGCTTTCGAACAAAATTCACTCTAGGTCATTTCTGAAAGGCCAAGGTCATCCAGAACATATTATTAAATATTGTGAAGGCCCGGGTAGCACCCATCAGTTTTACTCATACTCTTGTTCACATAAGCTGCAACTTGCTGACACGCTTCTCGCTAAGTGAAAATTGTTTCGCGATTGTTAAGATTTTCACATCAATAGACCATTTTCGAGTTGGTCCATTCCGTTCAGTTTTGTCATAATATTTTGTACTAATAACAGAACAGAAAGTTGGACATGGTCACTTCCGGTTTCACATTATTTACATTGACAACAGTCCGTAATATATCGTTTCAGTCCATCTATGAGGAATAAAGTTCAAATAAATGTTCAGTCTTATAAACTTAAGATGACTAGTAACAATACTTTTCTGTAGGTTGCTTTTTAAGAGATGAGGTATGTACGTCACTCTCGTTTAGTTGGGATCAAATCCATGATGGCTGACTGCCGAATAACTATAAATACTACAAACTGTCTCTCATCGGAGCATGAAGAGAACTTCAATCCACTTAAATCTGATACGAGATATACCCGTGTTAAAAAGCAATATTAGGTTGGAAATTTGTGATCCTTGATGTGTTTACTTTTATCCATACGTAAAAAACGAGTTCTCGGGAGAATGTAACGTACATCTTTGCAAAATAAAAAAGAAGTTACCAAGTTTATCAATTATATTTTATGAAAAATTGTACAGAAGATAAAATCGATAATAATACATTACACGAGTATGGTATTCCGACGATATCCATTTGTGTCGCACACATGTGTTTGTTATTGTCGACCTCGAAGAGTTTCCGCGATTCTATTCGGACAATTTACCGCTAATAACGGAAACAGAATCTAGCTGCTACCGAAGAAATATAGTTCATTGTCTTTAATTTATAACAAAATGTGGAATTTATTTGATTACACAGACTACATTATTATAAATTCATACGCGTCAATTGGTTGTTTACAAGTATCTCTCTGATATAATTTTATGTTATAAATGCTGATATCTGTATGGCAACCAAAGTGATGGATAATGTTTAAATACATCACAGTTTTGTGCGTAAGAAAATAATGCATGCGATCACCAGACGATGGGAGGTACAATTCAGTGTGTATTCCAGAGCGTGTTACACTCATTCACTTCAGTAGATGTAACAGACATTACATAATCAAAGCTGTATCATTTGTCACCTCGTTTCAGTTCTTTCATTAAATCTGGCACTTAATTATCACTCTACAATACCATATTCCAGGTCGTACATAATTATAATTAAAGCAATGTGAGCTGTCAGCGACGGATTTTTTTTTTGTTTTTTTTTTGTTTTTTTTTGTTTTGTGTTTTGTTTTTCTCGGTTTTTTGTGTTTTTGATTTGTTTTTATTTTAAATCGTCTAATAAATACTAAACCACTTAAATACAATCTATTTTTATTTAAACTCGTTAAGTTAGTTTTTCAGACACGAAGCAATTATTGCCTTGCAAGACAGCATTTCTCTGATGTAATCGGCCTATATGCATGTGAACTCTGGGTCAAACACTCAGAAAACCTTTATTGCGCATTTACCGCGCGGTCCTGGATATCTCGGGCCATTGCAAAATCATCCCGCGCGGTCTCGGAAATATCATTCTCGGATATATATATATTACTAATTATTTGCAATAATAATCCCGTGTTGTATTTTTAAAATAAATATACAACCAGAAACATATCTCTGATACAACATATAAAATAAAGGCCGATTTTAACAATGACCGAGTGTGTTGTGGGTCGAAAGTGTGATCCCGAGAGTGTCCGAGAATTCCCTGAACCCGCATGCTCAAAATATTTGTTGACCCAGAATCTTAAATTGACACAGACAAATATCTAGAGTCAAGCTTAATAGAAAAGAAATGCAAATAAGACCATTGGATTGCATTAATTGAAAAATTGATGTGAATACTCAATAAAACGAATGTCTATTTAGCCAGCCTGTCAGGTCTGTTTACACTTACAGCTCATCTGTTTTTACACTCGTAGAGTTGTGTAGAGTATATCCCTAGTTTATATCAACTCGAAAAATAAAAACAATTATCATACCTTAACTCTAATTATGTGGAGTATTTAAAAAAGTATTCTTTCGATACTGAGAAATTCGACAAATCATCATACATGGAATGATAGATGCACACGTCTCGCCATGTGCTTCCTTGACAATCGGTAATCTTCGTCAAGTTTTTCCGAAAGTTAATTAGCAATGGCCAGAATGATGGCGGATTCATAGGAACGGATACAACGGGCTATGTTTGACGAGCTTATTGTAATTTTACGCATTCATTTGTTCTTTTAACCACCAGGTGATCGGTTTGGGATGTCTAAGTGATAAAATATTGCAGAGAATCTGCATGTAACAGCTCATTTTGCTTTAACTGCCTTACCGGAAGTGATGCTGCCCTACTCTTTTCTGTGTAAGTACATGTACATACTCTTTTGACGAACCAAGACGGGGATTGGAACGACTGAAAAGGTATATTGCCCTTTTCGTTGTTGGGGGTCACGGTTTGGAATTTTGTATCGCTATATATAGAGAATTATTTTTCAATTCCGCGAGATGTGAAGGTGATAACCCGGTTGTATGCCATAATAATGTGAATCAAAATTACTTCTATCTGAATTTATCAATTATAATTATAATGATTGATTTGTAAAGTTAATTATATTTCCTGTATTCACTTTATTATGTTTTCACTATTCCATTTAACAGCGGTTTAGAATGCGCATATCCCGTGGTCCCTGGAAAACCAAAAAGTTGCTTTGGATAATTTTTAAAAGGCAAGATATACTTTAAAAGCTATTATCAATGATTTTTTTTATTGGAATTTTTGCGTGAAGAAAACTTGTGTTATGACGGTCGAAGTCATTACATCGTAAAAATTAGCAAATCAGTTGAATGCAAAACCCGTAAATTTTTTACGAGCGAAAATGGTTTTGTCTTCCGCGTTACGCGGAGCCGTCCTCCTTCAAGAGATAAACATTATGACGAGCGACGTGACGTTAAAGAACATTAGAACTAAATGTCATGAAACTATATTTCAAAACTGTAAACTATCATTCCTTTCTATTATGTAAATATCGTGGAACATGAGATTAATAATGTTTTTTTTACTGGGGCTCATTTTGCAAGTTACTGTACCGAGTTCCTGAAAACTTCAGACCAGAAACGGTTTCGAACGGAGGTACAGCAGTTGGGCGCCTTCTTAAGTTGAAAAACCATGTATAACCTTTATTTTTTCTATATAGGGGTGGAAAATACAAAGACATTACAAAAATGTTCGCGCCACACTACGTCCGTTAAGATATTCCGGGCAGCGCCTGCCCCCCGACTTTAAATCCTTTATATTTCATGCTCCCGGTCTGACACAAGGTACATGTAACAGTACATCACATTGTTTAATCTAGATCTGGTAGAAGTGTCTAATACTTGAAATATATATATATATATATATATATATATATATATATATATATATATATATATATATATATATATATATGCGAAAAAAACAGTAAAACACTCAAAATCCACAAATTTTCGGCCACTTGGCCTTTATCAAGTGAAAGACGACAATATGTTTATCAGTCACATAGTATCAAGTCTGCACAATACAAAGCTTCAGTGCAAATCACTGAAGATTTGCACTGAAGCTATGTGGATTTTGAGTGTTTTACTGTTTTTTCGCAAACTGATACTTCCCTTTGGAGGACATTAAATTTTATTGGAATTATATATATATAATTTTGAATAGTGTTCAGTTGAATGCCACACTCAACTTTTCTCCAATTACATGTTGTTGTATTGTTATATAACGTCCCCCTCAAGAATCTTTCACTCATATGGAGACGTCACCAAATGCCGGTGAAGGGCTTCAAATTTTGGTCTATGCTCGGTATGGCGGCAGCCAGTCTTTAATAGTGGGGGGCAGAACCAGGTTACAGTGTACCCGGAAAGAGACCAACGGCCTTTCGCAAGTAAACTGGCAAACTTTCTAAAAAAAATATTAGCTTATGTTCCAACGGGGCTCGAACCTGTGCTGCCCAGAAGTGAGAGACTTCATGGTTCAAAGCACGATGCTCTTACCACTCGACCACGGAGATCCGGTCGATATATATAAATACATACTGTCATACAGTACTAGTCATACTCGTATTTACTTTATATTGTTCTTCTCATCGCGTAATTTGCAAAGACTGTAAGAGCCGGCCTGGCTCAGTCGGTAGCGCGCACGACTCTTGATCGTGAGGTCGTGAGTTCGAGTCCAGCCGGCGGCAGGTCGACTTCCTGTCCTTCGGATGAGACAGTAAAAACTCGAGGTCCCGTGTCACAGTAGGTGTCGGCACGTTAAAGAACCCTCACTGCTCAATCGCCGTACGTGCCGAGCATAGGCCAAACATTTGAAGACCTTCACCGGCATATGGGAACGTTTCCTTATTTATGTAGGCCTACTCATAGGAACATGTCTCTTGTTTCAGTTAAAGATTGAAGTTTTACTTATCGAGGATTTGAACCAAGCACCTGTCATTTAACCCCAAAGCTCCATATTAACATTGAACAATAATTAGTAAGTTCACAAGTACTTTTTATATAGAATATGATAACAAGCCATACAGAAAATATTTACATGTTTTGTATGTATGTGTGTATGTAAAATATGCACAAGTGTCTACTAATGTCAGGGTCCGTGCCAAGAAAGGTTCATAACACGCTAAATTTAGGGCCACATAAAATCAGAATTTGTAAAAATATAAATGATATCTCATTGCCCATTGTCTCTTTCCGTTCCATCTTATATGGAATCTAGTGAACAACAATGAATCAAAACACGAGCTGATTAGTATTCATAATTAAAAATTGTAAAAGAATATAAAGACAAAATATCTAACACCACTCCCCTACCTTAAAAAAAACAAACAAAACAAACCGCAAAATACTGAAAAGTGGATACCTACCAGGTGCCCTCTTGATTTTTCAGTAACGCCACAGTATACCCGAAGTAACTTGCATTGGGCCCGGAATATACGGCAGGTGACGTAGTATCCACATTAAAGGTATCCACAATGTTGATGAAAAACCATGCATTAAAAAAATAGCGGATCAAAAGTAAACCTAACTTATCGTCACCCGACATGTTGTTTACGTTCGGCAGATGCACTTGTGTAAACTGGCAGAATTGGCCACGTGCTCATGTTCGTAGGCCTAAATGTCAGTCGAGTCATGGCAAATTAAAGGATTGATTATAAAATTACATTGAGTAATATTCATACTTGATCGTCACAATATTCCGCCATTTTCAGATAAGTACATGTAGTGATATTTATTTATTAAGTTTTGCACCTATACTTTTTATTCGTTTCAATATTATATAACCATGACTTTTGTAATTGTTTATACATTATATGCAAAATAATAAGGACAAAAATACGTCGACTTTTATGTCACAGAGATTGGATAACACAAAATGTCTTACGTTTCATCAATATGCTTATGTATAGATGGTTTCAGAAAGTCTGTCGCATGCATACCTTATAGTCATGGACGCTATCGGTGTTATACATGTACTTTCAATAAATGCTTCCTCGTTTGAGACCTATTTTCAGAATCATGCACATTTTATAAATATAATCATATCCTTAAGATATATTTAAGAGGCCCACATGGGTTTTATGGACTATTTTACCGCTTAGATTTCAGTTATTTCAAAAATATTACAGATGTAACTCATGTATACAACGATGGATTGAAAACGGTATTTTGATACATTATACATACATTGATCCCGGTACATGAACTACATTGTATAAATATTCGTGTGTAAAGTCGGAGTTTTTTTTTCTGAATGTAAATTATATTGCTCCAAGGAGAAGATAGCTGTGAGAATCAGCTGAGGTCATCCCCGATAACAATGCAAAAATAAACAGTATCCGCTGACTATGAGAGATCCGTGATAATAATTTGAAGAGTTCCCGTAGATTGTGAAATATAAAGGTGTGTCGGCAGTCGCGAACATTAATTTCGCTTACTTAACTCATTCACCCCTGAAGACACATTTGGACCGACCTAAATCATTGATTTACAGAAGAGTCCATTAATTTTCGGGGGTTGATGAGTTAACGAACGCGATGGAGGGTGGTAGCCTATTGTTTAGTATCATTTTCGGTTTGAAAAGCATCTGGTTATTAGACAGCACAAACTTGTATTAAAGGTCACCTCTGTATAAAGGGCACCCATTTCTATAAAGGTCATTGGCTTTTTATAACGTCTTGAATAAACCTCTTTATAAAGACCACCTGTCTTTAGCAGCAACTATTGTTTGTTCTCTTGAGTGGCCTTTTTAGACAAGTTTGACTGTATTTATTTTTTTCTTGAAAAAATATGAGCTGTTATCGACGGCATTTTGAGGGAAATGGTCAAATCAATTCCTGATACAATCAGAACTTTCTCTGAACACGAAGACAATGACCAACATTGATTGCGATTTGAACCACCAAATACAGTTTTATAAGGTATGAAATAAATACCTGCGTAATATGCTAGTTACCTCTAGGCCCAATATTATAGTCGGGAAAACTTTTACCACGCATTTGTTGGAACTGTGCAGAAACGCATAATATACGTCTCTGAGATGAGGTAATCGGTCGAAAAACGCGGGTAGAATACTGACTTTATATTGCCAATAAACCTTTTTCGAGTTATTTCGATCTGTTTTGTCAACTTCGTCGTGTGTAGGGCATCATCACTTCCGGTTAAGCAGTTTATCGATTGCCAATAGACCTTTTTGAGTTATTCCGATCCGTCTTGTCAACTTCGTCGTATAAAGGGCATCCTCACTTCCGGTTAAGCAGTTTATCGTATACATACGACCTAGATTATGAATATTTTGCAGTTATATGTGTCAGATTTGAAAAAAAAAGTCTACGGTAAGTGATGACACTTGTCATCTTTACAAGAGAGAACATTTATCTAAACACGATATTACCGAATGACCGGTAAGGACCCTGTCCGACTTTCAGTTGAAGTCACGTGATATGAGGACAGCCTATACCGATATAGCCTAAATGAACGAAATAGAACAATTCAGTCGAATATTATACCTGTGCCGGTAATAATTTTTTAGCATGGATTTAATATATATTTTTTACAAGTGGTCTATTTATATGTCTATATGTCTGATTGTGTCTTAGAAACAAAATTATTTACTGCAAATCGCACGTGCTTCATTGACAATCGATTAACTTCGTTGAAATAACCAAAACTCGGTGTTAAATTGCGTTGATCACAGTATTGGCGAGTTTAAAATTACAGTTACAAAGGGTTACGTTTTTTTAGTTTACATTGATAATACACAAGCCATCAGATAACCTGTTTCTGATGTACTATGTGAGATAAAAAATTACATGAAATCATTGGCTACAAGTAATTTTTGCGCCGACAACAGCTCGAATTGATTAAGAATATAGATGTTACAAATCTACGAATTAAAGTTCTTTCAACTATCAGTATTTTTAAGACTTCATGAGAATTACACAGGTTTATCGATATATACAAAACCCGAAATATATCACTACATGTGTTATATAAACGTCACTGCCTGTGTTGTGGTTTTAAATCCGGAACGAAGTTTTGTCCGTTTATTTTTTTATTTTACTGTACTTCCTGTAAATTCCTGTCGTAATATTTATAAAAGATTACAAGATTGACACATCGTTTGTTACCTGAAATACCTGAAATAGTCGGATATTGAGTGAGAAGACAACATACACAAATACAGAACGACTGTCTCAAATTTAATCCCTCAAGAAACTTAACCGGTAGAAAATTTGTTCTTTTATACATAACTTACATAGGCACAGGTTGTTTCTTCAATCAAAATGCCTTAATTGGGTCGAGAATTACGATTAGAGAGTTACAAGTGCCTGTGATAACTTCATAAGAATCGTATGGCCATGCATTAGGGGTTTATGTTCGGTAATAGAATCCATACGGTACATTTCCGTTGAAATCGGAAATGGGTGTAGTACATATAATATATGTACTTTCAGTTTGAATGCTCTCTCTCTCTCTCTCTCTCTCTCTCTCTCTCTCTCTCTCTCTCTCTCTCTCTCTCTCTCTCTCTCTCTCTCTCTCTCTCAGCGAATTTATGAATCTGTTTTGGTCCATTTTCCAGTCAAAAATAAAAAATATAAAGATGGAATGTAAGTGTTGTTTTCAAAAGGGAACTTTTGTGTTAGCCTGGATTATTGTTATGATTCTGCATTTATTTGCACCTTCTCAATTTTGTTCCTCATATTTTCTTCTGGTTTTCTTATTTACGTTCGCAATGTATGTAAAGTAAATGGAAATATTTTTACTTTTTAGTGCATTAAATTTATTTTGTATAAAGAACCCCAAGAGACTCTTAAAGCATACCAGAGTGGGTTATTTAGTTGAATGCCAAATTACTGAAATGTATCGGACAGAGAAAGATGTGCAGACAGACCAGGAATTGAACCCAGGACCTTCCGAGCACTTGCAGGGCACTTTTATATAAATATAACATTCCTGAGAGGGTGGTAGTGGAAATTGTCACCCCGAGTAAATACATTGTCAACCGATGCAAAGCCAAGGTTGACAATGATTTCCTTGGGGTGACAATTTCCACTACCACCCTCTCAGGAATGTTATATTTATTATATTATACCGATCCACTGCATTGAAGCATATATTATCCATTGAATTACTTAAAACACAAAATAAACTGCAACAGCAGTACTATTTTTATACTTTATTCATGCAAAAATCTACATGTACATGTACTTAAGTTCATAATACAAACTGCCTTCGATACCCAAACTGTTCCTTGTGTCGATTTTGAATCCTAAGGCTGAAGCGAGCATGTCTGGTTGGCTGACTTCATCAAATTTATTTGATAATGATATATCAGTTCTGTCAAATCATTTAATTTCAGTTGTTGTTTCTTTCGGTTCCAGTCTGCGTCGAAGAAATGCATGTTACATAACTCATATAGAGGTTACACCTAATTACTACATAGGAAAAACAAACGAACCGTACGCACATCCATTTCTGCGCATGTGATATTTTACTGGATATCACCCTTGAATGACCTAGACAGTTGAAAATACTCAACGCTTATTGTCCAATGGAATCGCTAGAATTAATGAAGAGGTATAATATTACCAATTGTGCTATGGGGCTATCTATATATTATCGAAACTGGAAATAACATTGAGGAACATTTTTCTAGAATCGCGCAACTGGGGATAAAAAGCAGGATTGAAACATTAATCCGGGCTAACTCGAAAGTTCCCGATAAATAATCGTTACACATACATGTATGTAAATCTTACAAAGTAAACGATCCCTTCCATACAAACTGAAAATATCCTGTTTTGTCCACATGTGTTATAGATGATTGTTCTTTATCTAAATATGCCATAAAATTATTTCTTATTTGTGGGGCAGTAGAAGTTTGATGGGGCTAGTATATTTTTTATGCTACTAGCCCTGTGGGCCACTTGGGAAAAAATGAAATTACTCAAGTGCAAAACTATAGTATACTTGTACTGTATCACTATAATCTCATTTACTCTTTCCATGGATACTGTAAAAACCTTTAAAGGGACATTAGCTGAATTTTTTCAAAAAAAAAAAAAAAAAAAATCTTTCCAAGTACAAGCAATACAAATTCTACACAAGAACTGCTAATTATGTTCTAGATATTTGGCATCATAATTAAACTGTGACATCATTTTGCAGAAAAGGTTGTTTTTCCCTGCATGTGTTAAAAATGAGCTGCATTCACTTTCAAGGCATTGCCTTAGTTCATATTAGAATATTTTAAATGTACATGTGTATGTAGCAGACTAGCCTGTACATATATAAGGATTCCCAGTCATATAGCCCGTAAAATATTGTTACAAGGATAATAAAAGTATCCTGTATTTTTAGAGAATGGATAAAAATTGTTTCTATTTCCATGTCCCATTAACATCTACTTTTGGACAGCAGATTACTCTTGTATAAAATAGTTAGACCCCACCATTCTGAAATCATGAAGATGATGTAGGCCATTTGTATGCGAGTTCATCAAAGTGTACTTTCAGTCTATTCAAAATACCTCGGATCTACATGTAGACACTAGGGGTCATTTTCTCAAAACAACGGTGCGATAGACTTGTTGGTTATTTACATTGTTATATGCAGTTGTATGTAATACTTGGATATGCCTAACTAACAGACAACAATTAATTATCATTTTAATATATTGGTACATTATATATATATATATATTTTGCAGGTATCAGCATCTCTTTTATAATGCATCACTGCAATGAATTATGCAAGTGAGCTGTTTTCTGCTGCTGTGAAACCATTCACTCGTAGATCTACATCAACAGACAATAGCAGTTCCAGAAGAGTTGATCCAGGAAGAAGACCGCAACACCAGCAGCAGCAGCAGAATCCTGATTTAGAGGAGGATGGCTTTCTAGTTGTCGGACAAACCAGGAGTGATAGATCTACCATTAATACCAAAGAATTTTGCAGTGAAGTGGATGCCCCACCTAGTTACGATATTTTACAGGTACATTTGTAATCCACAAATACATTTGTATATATGGTATATTAATATCATATGTTGAAGAATTACATGTACATGTTGTATACTGTGCAGGGGAAAATAATTCATGGTATTAATATTGGCTATATTCATGGTGTTGGCAAATCCGTGAACTTAAGACAGTGCTTGTGAATAACTTTTTATAGAAACCATATACATGTTTTTAGGAGAGCGCTTTGCCCTGTTCCAGTTTTGCCCTACCCTAGGTCTTTCCTTTTACAAGTTCCCCTATCTATATCATGGCCCTTATTTGTTCTGTCATGTTTTTTTCATTTATTAAATCAATGTATTGTATTGTATTATTGTGGTTCTAAAGATTGGACTGTAGAAAATATTTCAAAATTTGTCCATTGTGATGCAAGTGCCCTTTTTTTTTCTAAGAAAACCCTGTCCCTCCAGTTATTTAGCAGGAACAATGACCATGTGTTTAATGACACTAAACAGAGACACAGTTTTAAGTGAAAATCCTACATTTTAGCAGTAC
This sequence comes from Atrina japonica, assembly GCA_030159075.1. Classification (NCBI taxonomy): domain Eukaryota; kingdom Metazoa; phylum Mollusca; class Bivalvia; order Pterioida; family Pinnidae; genus Atrina; species Atrina japonica. The sequence continues at coordinate 91,730 of BROG01000297.1, read as the reverse complement.
ATGTAGTAATTCTAGATGGATGGTTCACAATAGTCAGTTGATTTACACACAAATATTATGACCCTTTCCAGAGGGAACTGTTCTCCGACGAGAATTTGTACACTGTAATACAGCATGCATTTAACTAATCAATGTTTTTAACCAAAATGTCATTCAATATCCCTCCTCTATGTAGAATTACTTGAGAAGTACTGGTAATTGGGTTTTGTGATTCTTTAGAGTGATAAATGAATTTATTATGGGCTTTTTCTTGAGGGAACAATTCACAAGTGAAAGGGACATAGTAGATTAAGTACAATATGTGTCAATCTCTTGCTTTATACGTAGATAAATTCATTATGATATTCAATAATTTTGATATTGACTCTTTGCTGGGTTCGTAACATTCCATAACTTGAGCATATTTGTTGCCTAGAAAACACAGTTTAGCAAAGGGGAAATAACTGTAAGAGTTTTGTGTATTCCAGTGGTATAAAAGGTGATAAATGCCTGTTGTCAGGTACAGTAAGGTCTGCTTTGGCCATAATTTACAAGTTCAAATTTTTTTTTAAAATGCATTTGGTTACATATGTTTTGATATGTGCAAGATGAAGTCCAGGGGTTTTTCTGGCAGGGTTCTTTTGATACTCGATTTCTAATATTTAAAAATACATGTATATATATATTTTCATTGAAATAATAAATGTTTTTGTTTTTGCTGGCAGGACGGTAAGGAACAACCACCAACATACATGAATTTCTTCCAGTCAACATCACCCAGTCAAGTTTGGAACACTTCTAGTTATCTGAATCAGACAAACCAACAGATGTCGGGTCAGATGCTTCCTGGTTCCTATGGTACTTTGGTGACAGCAAATTCTGCTGTCACTGGGGTGCCATTTGCATTTTCGAATCAAGTGCAAACTGTTATAGATGCTACAAAGGGAATTAACAACATTCCTCAGATGGGTACCCACACGTTTGATGACTCACGGTACAGCTATGACTACAGTTTAGAAAATCAGGTGTTGAACAAGTGTTGAAGTGGATTTTGTGTATCAGTGAATACTAGAAATTATGTGGTACTTTCTGACAATAATTCTATCACATATATTACTCTTTTGTTCGAATATTTGGAGGAGGACTAATTTAAAATTCAAACATATGTAATGTTTTATATAACACACTTGTAAGAATATTTTATATATAAAATCAGTCGTAAATAGGAAAAAATGGTTCTGGCATGCGTCTACCTGTCCTTAGTGTCACACATTTTTGCATTGAAGACTTGTACACCTAAGTGACTTTGTGTCAATAAGAAAACATGACATGATTTTTTTATATTATTTATTACATTTGGATCTTTTCCTGGACAGGTGTTATCTAGAGCCAACAATACTACAGGGGTTCCAAATTTCCCAAGTCAGAAGTCCAGAGCTTGGTTTTAGTTTTGGTTCGGACTTGGCATTTAGAAATACCCAAAGTCCGAGGGACTTGCCTCATCTGTTTCATTTAATTTTACTGTATTATATATTAACAAAATTGAGCATGGACATGGACTTTGAAATTTCTCAATTGGACTTGCCATAAATTTACTCTCCATGTCCCGGACTTGATTATCTAGAAAAGAATTTTGAACCCCTGTACTGTAACTAAAAATTTGAAAAAGATGTACTGTGGAATCTCGTTATGTCAAAATCGGATGAGTTGAAATTCCAGATATGTCAAAACTGAATGTCTGGTCCAGATATTTATAGATAGAATAATATATCAATTTCAAATTTCCGTTATCTCGAATTCTGGATATATCGAAATAATAGGGGCGGTCCCGAGATTTTCCAGATAACGAGATTTCACTGTATATAGATTTACCAAGATAAAATGGCATTTCATTATTATAGCTGTAATATTTTGTGCCTGTCACCGCTGTTATGATCTCATTTATACTCATTATGTATGTAATTGTAAACATGTGCCGGTTTATTTTGCTAAACCTATACCAGGTTAAGATTATCTAACAAATTTGGCTTTAAATACATTTGTTTTTGTTTTAAAATAGGTGCTCTGGGGTATACTGCAGTGACATAGATTTCGCTCTTGTCCCTTGAATCATATATGTTTTACAGTGAATGTTTAGTGGTATACAGATTGGAAACTGCAGTGTATTGAGAGACCATTCCATATCCCACTTAAATATGGTCTCCAAGACAGGTGATAACTCAAAAGGTTTTATTTAAAGAATTTATTTAATCAAGATCTTCCCTCTTGGCGGTTCATATGATAAATTTGACTTCCGACACAATTTAAGTAGTTTTGTGAACTATAATATTACATGCTTTACAAGAAATGTTCTCAACAAAATGTCAGCTACATATTAGGTTAGATAAATATATTTCTACATAAATTGTGTTGTTATTCCACTCTCAAGTGGTTATACTAAACATACAGATAAGCAACAGGGCTGAATAAATCGTAATTGGAGGAATGGGGTCCTTTATTGAAGTCTCCAACAATGTCTGTTTTCCTATCTTTGATATATTGATGTAATCTGGAGATTGCAGTAAGGTAAAGGTTAGACGTGATCATGAGAGTTTGAGCCCAATAGTGCCTAGACGTGATGTAGGCTAATAATCTATACTACCAATGTTTTCACTTACGGTAGAATCAAATACAACAACTTTTGTAAGTTTATTATCATGTTTATCTAACTCTTGTTTGTTAATTTTCAAAATTTGAAAAGACACTCGTGCAGAGTCCATCGTTTTTCAGGGGTTGATGAGTTAATGGTATGTTATTTCCTTTTGTGAAAATTAACTAACTCAAGTTAGATAAACATGATAATCAACTAACACTCGTTGTGGAATCTCTATATGTATGATTCCAGACCAAAATGTTTATGCAGATATAAGTTTGTCGTTTAGAGATTTAGAGACAGTAGCTTACTTGATGAAATTACTGTATGAAGATAATCACATGTTAGGTTATCACTGTCATGAGTTACCACCTGTCTTGTAAGAGTACACTGTGAAAATCATTCCATTAATCCCATTTTCTACTTGCACACCTTGTTAGGGTGCACATATAAATGCTCTTTTAATAAATCCTTGAATGAAAAAAAAAATGTTTATCATTGTATTATTTACCTGGTTTGGTTTTTTTTATGTGCTTAATGTCCTTTTAGAGTGATCTCCCTTTTAAAGTCATGCCACCATTGTTACAAGTTTGTCCTTGCAGCCGAAAATGGAAAATCCGTTGGTAGGATATGGCCTCTTATTGGAGGCCACTGTCTTAAGAGACCACATTTCAATGACAGATAGGGTGATATATCAGGACACATGTCGTTACTTTGAGTAAACCATAGAGATAAAATTGCAGAGCTTTGCTTTTATTTAAAATACATTCCTTATAGTTGATTACCTTTATTGTTATAGTAGGTATATTCATGCAATATGACTTATTCATTTAGCTTATATTGGAATCATGACTCTCAATTTTCATGTTTTTACCTTGTGTGTTTATTTTATTTATGAAAGGGACACTAGCTGTGTGTGTTTTTTTGTAATGATAACAAAAAGTCATAGGAATTCTTAAATTCCTTTAGATTTTGTGAAACTTGCTTGAGGAACTCACTTTGGCAGTTATTCACTTATTGCAATTGATTTATTCAACCTTATTCTTTGTATGAGCACACCACAGTGACTAACTTGACCTTATCTTCACAAAATATATCGGAATATAAGATTTTTTTATGCCTCTGTATAGCTTTTATTTGATATTGTACATTAAGTACAAGTAGTAAAAGTAGAAAAAAAAATTCAATAATATTTGGTAAACACAGCTAATGCCCCTTTAAGTAATGTTCCTTGAAAATAGTGACAAATTGATATGAAAATAAAATTTCAACTGATGCATGATTTGAAATGCGTAATTTAGTAATCATGTGATACCTTGCAATACATGTTTAAGATCCCATTTGGTTGATTTTTATAAATTCTATGTTAAAACCGGTAATGTATTTTGTAATCCTTCATTATTATTGTTATTATTATTATTATTATTATTATTAAACTCACTATTAAGGATTACTACAGTTATACTAATGGTATATTATGTTAGTTTATTATATGTACAACAATTAATAATTTTGTTATACTGTTCTCTGCCTATATAATGTATAGATATATATTTTTTTCAAGACCTATTGCAATTGCAATTACATATATTTGGCTTGGCATCATAGTAACAGCCCTTACCTGTCTCACATATTTTATTAAGCCGAGCTTTAATTCATAACCAAGCTTCACCTACTTTACAAAGTGTCTTCCAACTTGTACAACTTTTTTGAAATTTCAGTAATAAAGTAGGTTGTACAAGCGGGAATTGTGTAATGTTTGCAACACTTCAGTAATCAATTGTAACAACAAATAATTTATATGACTTACATGTAGCAAGCTTGGTAGTAAAAGTAGTATTATATTTATAAAATGTACAGTCACTTTTAATCATACTTTATTAAAACATAACAAGCTTGATACTGAAATATCACCGAAACACGGGTGAAAATATAAATTAAGAAACTATATAATTGATACCATTACTGAAAAATGGAAGAGTTGGCAAAGCTTTTGAACAGGTAAAGCAGAACTTTACTCGAGTTGAGTGCGATTATAACTCATCAGCCACATGTGTAAAAGTTGTACAATTAGGAGTATAATTTTCAAAAAATTGTGTTCAAGTGAGAATGAACCCTTTACAAGATCTAAATAAATGTTATTTTATTAGCAGTGTTTAATTTGCTAAAATATATTTGGTGCAAGCTCGTTGTAAAAAGTTGTTATATATCAACGTTGTCAATACTATTTATATAATCAAAATGATTGAGTACAATGTTTATGATAGATTCCAAATTAGAAATGCAGTGAATGAAAATACTTCAGTTATACAAGTAAGCTTCTATAGAATTTATTATGTTCTCACAATTACTGTTTTAATAATTTATTTTCTCCAAAAAGTGACAAACTGATCATTAATTGTCATCTTCTCACTTTTTGGTAAAACCTGTGGTAACCGTAAGTTAAAAATGAGAACATGAAAAATTGGAAGACATTGAGATTCCTTTTATAATTGATCTGTATTTAAAATTTTATTAACCCTTTCATCCCCAGGTGTCTTAACTCAGTCACCACTAGAGACACAAGTGGACTTATCTAAGTCATTGATTTACTGCAGAGTCCATTGTTTTTCAGGGGTTGATGTTAAGGTATGTTATTTCATTTTGTTTAAGACCAGTCTATTATGATCTGTAGGGTTGACAGGGTTAACTTAATTGAAGTTAAATATAAACAACAGCAACATTAAAGAGTTTTTTTTAGGATTTAATTGTGTAATTCAGTTTATGATATCTCAGCTTTATCATATTTTCACAATGCTTAATTTAAATGTTGGTCAGAAAACTATTTCTGTATTATGTGATCTAACGTGAAACACTATACGTGCCAAATAAAAACGTAAAAAATTCTCAGATGTTTTGTTTTTGCTCCTTGCAATTACTAGAATGTCCAAAATTATTGTTATCACTCTTTGCAGTACCTAGTAATATCTATTTATAAGTCATGGCAAAACACAATAGATCTTGTCATACCATGGTGGAGGAAAAAAACTAAACTCTTACAGTATAACCAGGGAAATACTGTCGTTTTAGTAAACAGGCAAAACCATCACATCACCAGGTTAGGTGCCAGAATCGTAGTCTACAAATGTTCATCAAAAATGTCAAAATATAGATGGAGTTTATATTTCACAAATGATCCGATATGCCAGGGCGTGTACAACATATGAAGATTTCATATACAGAGGTAAACTACTCACTGACAAATTATTGACACAGGGATATCGAAAACCACGTTTAATGTCAACGTTCCGCAAATTTTACGGTCGGTATAATAGTCTTGTTTGCGACTACTCTGATTCACTAAGTGAAATGTTGAGTTGCCTTTTCGTTGGCGGTTGTTGAGACGTCTGTACCAATTGTGACGAGGATACACTCCTCACGTGTTTCATTGGACTTGACTGTGGACTCACGGCGGGTGTGACCGGTCGACAGGGGATGCTTACTCCTCCATGGCACCTGATCCCACCTCTTGGTTTCCAGAGGTCCGTGTTTGTCCATTTTTACCGGATTTGTATCTATGTCCTGGACATTCTATTGATTTATACTTTGGTATCTAAATTTTTTTATATCTAATTGAATCATTTAATATTTTATATGTGATACCATGTGATAAAATGATGCATTTTACGTGAATTATACGATAGATTACCTATGAAAACAAGATAAATACAGTGATGGTATTTTCAAGAGATGACGTGATACTTGCTCTTTAAGACGTGAGTTAATGCCATACCGGGTTTTGAGATCGGATATATCTATGCAGTAAGAAGTTTACCAAAATGGCCTCAAAACTTAGAATTTTAGTCTTTGCATACACACTTGCCACACGCAACATCGCTTTAGTTATTTGTGTGCGGTCACGTTTTTACCGTGGAGGGAGAAATTTGTTGCAATGTAACCGACGAAATACAATCAACTTTCTGCACGTAAACAGGCAAAATCCCTCATATAATCAGCTTAGTTCCGGAATTGTAGTCTACAACTGTTCTATGATCGTAAATAAATAGTAGCAGACATGCTTATCACAGTGTTGCCAAGGCCGATTAAGCATTATTGATTTAGTATTCACCATTTACGTCGAACAGAACTGTGTTATCAAACGTTTATGACTTGTTCCTTTTGCTTTGTTCTTTGTCCGCCACGGAGAAAATGTTTTCTTTCTAAATTTGTTTAACAATTATCTTTTTTATTGACAAAAACGGTCGTCTTGAGTATTATAACTTTGGTATTGTGTTTATAATATTTAATATTGTGAGTTACATCATTCTATTTTACCGTGTCTTTATCATAATAATAACAAAGAGATTTAAATATTTAGAGTTAAGAAATACACGTAAATGGTTCCAGTGGCAAAATATGTTTTGTACATATGTACATATCTTTGTAAATTATTACAGAAATTATTTATTGAATTTAAGGCCATGGTATTATATTGGAGTTATCTCTCTTTGTCGGTAAGCGTAATGTAATGTTTTAAACTTTTCAACTGGGATTACCACCAGATGTCGTTTTAGAAATTTCCATTGCAAAATACTACAAGTTGTAAACAAGTGAAATCTTGAAACAGGGATGCAAACAAAGCAATTGCAATTTTGTTAACTAAGATATTGGTCTTTCAGCAGACGGTATTGATTTAACAGAGTTTTAATTAGGGTTCCCACGCATCCTTGAATTCGAGAAATACCCGGAAATTTCGTTTAATACATTCCCAGTCGGGAAATGTCCGTGAAAATATTAAAAATTGCAAAAATCCGGGACTTACCCGGACATCTTGATTGAAAACGTATTTTCTTTACTATCGGAAGATTTTACAAAAGTTGTTATTTGCGTGTTACTACCCAGTCCGTGATCCGAAAATCAAGGGACGTAAATAACAGTCTTTAATCTGAATCTACATTGCACGTTAGTCCTGTTCCGCTTAGTCACGATTAAATTTGTTAGAACACAATGTTTTAGAAAATATTAAATATATATCACACACACACACACACACACACACACACACACACACACACACACACACACACACACACACACACACACATATATATATATATATATATATATATATACATGTATATGTTTAATATACATGTATATGGAAGTGATATTGACCTAAAGTATGTTGCGTTAGCATTGAGACATATTAATGGTGCACTGGGATTTTAAACAACATTCATATTTGAAGGTTATTTTCTTATCAAAGTTTGATTTTGTTAAAGCTTCTTGTCATTTACATTGCAATTTCATTCTGCAACTTTATTCGTCAAATCTAATATGAATAAAATGAATAAAACAAAGACTGAAAGAAGTATGGACGACAATTTTACATACAGTTTCCTTGCAATATTTCATCTCATACAAAACCGAAAGATATCTTCAAGTTTTTAAAAACAATTGTAATCATATTATAAGAATACACTTGCCAAACGAAACTCGTTGTAATTGTATAAGTTTGAATCCGCCATCATAAAAAACTTTTCTGTATATTTTACGAAGGTAACCGAGTATTTAGGACGCACGTGCTACTCGAAGACGGAATCGGACATCAGTGTTTGTTTTCGGGCATTGAGGGGCCTCAGGGGTCGAGTGGTTACAGCATCGCGTATTGAACCATCCAGTCTCGTACCTCTGGTCAGCGCAGGTTCGAGCCCAGCTGGAACCTAAGCTAATTTTTTTTTGTGAGAAAGTTTGATAGTTTACTTGCAGAAGGCTGATGGTCTCTTCCCGGTTACAGTGTAACCTGGTTCTGTCCTCCACCATTAAAACTTGTTGAGTGTGGTGTAAACACTGGTCAAAATCAAATCAAAATCGGACATTGATTAAGCTTCAACAGATATTCGAGCAGGCTTGGTAAAAGTCCCCTGGATATTTGACCTAGAGGTCAGGTGTATATTACGTCAGAGAATGATTATTGCAATACAATATTTATGTCAACCGAAAAACTATGTTTAGGGGTTAAAATAAAAAAAAACTCAAAATCAGTATCGGTTGCGGGTACATCAAAAGAACGTCATACGGAGACGTGATTTTGAAAGATCTCGTCCTTTGAAAGTGGGCTACGTGTATATGTAGGATTGCCAGAAAAAAGATGGGTACAGGTGTCCGGAAAACGAGATGGGACCAGGTGTCCGGAAGGAGTCAGCGTGCCCTGTTAGCTTGCGCGTAAAAGCGTTAAAACCATTCATAAAAAACCTCAACATGTTTATCAAAATAAATAATTCTCGTGTAAACAACAAAAATAAATGAATGTGACCAAGATTAATTCATTTGAATTGTTTTTTTTTTTGTTTATTCACATAAGTAAACATATCGATATAAAATTACAATAAAAATTACATTGCGAGAAATTTTGAGCTTTCAAAATTTCGATCAGTTAAAGGCATACAAACTGTCACCATTGATTTTTTGTATTAAATGTTTCAAATACTCGACGATGTTTTATATATAAAAAAGGTTCTTTAAATTCCCTGCTTAAAAATTTTTTTATAATGTGGTAATTTGTGAAACAAAACCTCGGATTTGGATAATGAGCGACTTATCATTGGAGTGTTTCATGAATGGAAGGAATGTCAATGGTCGGCATACCCCATTTATTCTAGGCAATATATACATTATATGTTTTTTTGTTAGTTTTGTTAATCGAAGATATAATTTTGTTATGAAAATGACAGACTGTATGCCTTTAAGATAATGAAATTATAGCCAGCCATTGGATTATATCGACCTCGCCGTAACAGCTGTATAAACACTCGAAACGAGACTTTGATTTTATGGCAAAAGAAACTAATTCAATCTCACCCAACTAATTTCATCCCCAGTAGATATTTTCAAAAGTATATATAAATATCTATATAGCTAGCTAGCTACATACATAACTCCCCTTTGCTGATTAATGCATGTTTAATATATACCAAAAACCGTAATATCAAAACGAATAAGCAAATATATATCGTAGGTTTGTTACTTATACACGTATTTAAAATGTTAGAATGGAAGTCTACGTGTGCAGAAAACATGACCTACTGTAAATACCAAACAATCAGAACAATATTTACACATCTACTTCGTATACCACAAATATGGCAAAACTGGTGATATAATAGAAACTTATATTTCTCGAAAAATATGTGAAAACAATATAAGCAAAAATATTCCAAACAATCAGATGATATTGGAATTAATTAACCAATTTATAGATAATTTCTTACGTTATCCGTTTTTGGATCCGAATTTTCAACAAAGTTGAATCGGTGCACGAAAAATCCGGATCCAAAAACGGATTACATAAGAACTCGAAAATGGTCTATTGCTGAGGTCAATTACCTACTTGGTTTAGCATGTGTTTTAAACTTTCTGCTAATAATTTGCAAGTGATGTTCTATTTGTTTAATGAACATATGCTGCTAGAGAGATCACACACAAACCAAACATGTAAAATAACACATGTTGCCACATCATTATTTGATCTTTCTCATCTTTTTGTTAATAATTTCATACGATATCGATTTCATACTAAATATGGTAGTATGGTCCCAAAATAATTGGATTCCAATTTACGTGAAAATATGATATAAAATTATAAAACTTCATCAACTCCTTAACCTGATTTCGTTCAAAGGTACTCAAAACTTTTCGTTCAAATGTACTAAAAACTTTTCTTACATTTTAGTGTGGAAATGATATAAAATTATTCCCATAGCTTTCTAGTCTCTCTTTCTAGATGACTTGTAATTTCATGAATCTATATGACGGAGAGGGAGTCACGTTGTTTTTGTCCATATCCATTTTTGTCTGATTGTAGAACTGCATTCCATGATCTTTATAGTTGTGCGATCTTCAAGGAGCTCTAAACACCGTTGCGTGGCTGAAAGCATCAGCTGTTGAGTCTACAAATACATGTTATGCTGAAGCTCAAGGTGCTCGACGTTATATGGTTTATGACAATTGTAAAATAAATTCCGAAAACAAAAAATGATATAAAAATACCAAAACTGGAAAACATTGCCGATTGTTGGTAATAATTAAATCCCAGCATCCTAGGTTACCTTGATAAGCATCATGCCAAATTAGTTTAGAATTTGATGAAGGAAACTTGGGGTTTTAATTAATGTTGCAAATAGATTTTAACTAAAATATTATAAACATAACATCAAAGTTATAATGCTCAAGATGATCTTTTCTGTCAATTAGACTTTATCAGCCATTATGATAAAATTCGAAACAAAATGTCTCCTTGATATAACCTAAATATGATATAAAACACAATGACTCTCCCTTTTTGTAAAATATGAATACGTTCTCCCTTTTCATTATAATCGTATCACCTCAATATAGAGATGGTAAAAGTTAACATACATTATGTATTTTTTTTAAATTTTGAATTTGAATTTTGAATGGTGTTTTACGCCACACTCAACAATTTATCAGTTATATGGTGGCAGCTAGTTTTTAAAGGTGGAGGAGAGAACCCGGTTACAATAATGTACCCCGGGAAGAGATCAGCGGCTTTCCGCTATTTTATGTAAAACATGGCGATGTCATCTCTGTCCGATATTGTCCGTTACCCCTATTTACGCGTTACACCTTTTCACATTACTATTTTGAGATTAATACATAATAACCTTCTTCTAAAGTTGAAAATATTTATAAAGAGAGATGGCGTCTTTTAACAGGGAAAATTCAAATTCTATAGATCGTTTTCATTAGTTTATGTTGATAATACCCTGGTCCATAAAGGGGGTATTAGCTATGTTTACCAAACATTATTTCGATTTTTTTTCTACTTTAACTTGATGTACAATGAAAAATAAGAGCTATACACAAACATAAAAAAATCTTATATTCCTATATATTTTGTGAAAATAAGGTCAGGTCCTGTGTGGTATTTATAGACAAATAGTAAGGTTGAGTTAATCCATTGCAATTGAAAAAGTACTAAACATGGGTTTTTCAAGCACTTTTCACAGAATACAGAGGAATGTAAGAATTTTTATGTCTGTGTATATCTCTTTTTTGTTATTGTATACCAATATAAGTAATAAAAGGGGATTTAAAAAAGAAGAAGAAAGAAAAAAAAAAAGAAAAGTTACCCCCCCTTTAACATGAACTAACACACCTGTTACGGTCACTTGCTATATTGTGGTTTGAACCGACTGCCAACAATTTCCTTCTGACAAATGGTGACAAACAATTTTGAATTTCTGATAAAAACATGTTATCGGGAAAATACAACTGGCATTCTGTCAGTAGATTGACAACCATTTCTACAATATCAACACAAGTTTAAGAGATATTCGAACGGAGCTAACTAGTGACATGTAGTGACATAAAAAAAATATTGATTCTTTTAAGAAGAACGACTCACGTTTGTTTTGAAATAATGTTAATTATTTCGTGAGAAATTAAATTTCGCATGAATTCGCTAAGTTACCTGTTTACGAATTCAAATACTTAGCGGATGTTTGTATGATAAATGTGTACTATAAACGTCTGTCCACATAAATAATCATGATAATGTTTGGCCATCAAAGTGTTTGGTTTTTCCAAAAGTAAAACATGCACAGCATTGCAAGCACGATTCGTATCAACGTTATAATGTATGGGCATAACAATACCTTCTTCCTCTTAATATCAGAATAATTTAATTATACCGTAGACATATATGCCTTGGTTTATATACATGTACAGTATCACCACCTGTAACTCGCAAAATTTAATACAATTAATATGTTAATATTTCACAAATTACCTCAGTGTAAATCCAGACAGGAAACTGTTCAGTACAGGATACAAACCACAGGGAATCGGCAATGGGAGTAAGACAGAGATCGTTGTTTATTATTTTGCCGGTGTCCGTTAGCCTAATAAACTGCTCCAAAAGAAAACAAGATAATCACTCTTACAAATCATGTGATAGATATCATGGGTTAATGTTATTAGATTTTGTTACCTAATTTGCTATTGATTAACGCCTGACTTGTTTTTAAGACATATGATGGCGGTTAGCTTTTGAAGTGTCACAAATCTGTTCCCCTTCTTACACCATGGATCATGACTTTCTCTTCGTGTGCGGAACCACTAACGAAGTGAAAGTCACGAATTTTTCGGATGAGACTAAAAACGGAGGTCCCGTGTCGTGGAAGGCGTGGCACGTAAAATAATCCTCGCTGAATTGGCGTCAGTCAATAGTACAGACCAATATTTGTAGCACTTCACCTAAAACCCGTGGCATCTCAATATAAGTGAAAAAAATTCTTGACGGGATGTAAAACAACAATCAAACAAACAAACAAACAAAATCGTTTGTCGAGCGCTTGTTGGACAGTTACTACATTTTTCTTAATCTTTAGTATGACCCAGAACCTTCCACTTGAAAAGTCGAACAGTCTACAACTAGATCAGGTTAAAAGTTACTGGTATTAGAATCCTAATCTAGTCTTTACAAATATCATTAACAATACCAAAGTTATAGTTTTACAAACGAGGCCAAAATATGCTCAAAACGATCTTTTCTGTCAATTAGACTTCATCATTTGAGCTCGAGGTTTGCCAGTTATTTGTGGAAGGATATTATAAAGGATGATAAAACACCGTCCTTTCTCGAAGTTCGAAAACACATCGTCCATAGGTGATATTGTTCGATTCACATTTTAAGGCAGGGCGGAGTAACCTTTTGATTATCATACGGATGGTACTACTCAATTTTCGGTTAAGACAAGCTGCACGGGAAAAACGTTTCATTTCTTCACTGGATACTCTCTTATGTATGGTGACAAATAGGAACGATTACTCTAGTCAGTGTAATTTTAATGTTACATGCTTTATTACCTAAAATTAAAACTCGTCATGGTCAAGAAAAGGTTCACAAGACTCCACCCCGCGAGGGTATATGGCTTTAACTAGAGACAACTAACGCAGATCAATCCAAAATAAGTTATTAATAAAGATAAACCATGTAATGAGGGTAGTGTTATAATTCTTATCGAACGGACAATTGTTAGGTTAATAACTGTTTTAGTATTATGTTATTCGTTAACAATCGCTCAAACAAGAGCTCAATAAACTCTCTTAAGACAAAGAATAAGAATGAAATATATTTCCCTAAATGCTATTCACAAAATATGTATCTTTTTAATTCAGTGCGAATTCCTGCGACCTTTGCATTGGAATTATTTTAGTGTTTTATTTGAAGTCTATCAAGTATTTTATCTAAATAAATTCACCTGGTTAAATCCTAGTCCATGGCACAATATACCTCTGCTTGGAGTATTTCCTGCTCCGTTGTTCATACTGTCTACACAAATCTGGTCATGCATACTCTTCAGCTAAGTATAAAAGTAAAGATATCAAGCGAAAATCGTGTTTTACCCCAAAATAAAATATCAACGATCGCCTGCCCAGCGTGCAATCATTTCATACGTAGAGGTAAATACTTATTGAAAAGGTGATATTAAGGTCATATGAATAATAGTGTTTAAAGTCTTTTGTTTTTTCACAAGTCCAAATTAACTTTCGAGAACTCTGCCTTATTTGTAAAACTTTCACATCGACACAATAACTTATATGTCGTTTTATCATGTATTTGAATTGCTGACGTTTGCATATTTAACATAAAACATAGACAACAAAGCGTTGACTGTGAAATTTTTCAAATCAAGAAGGAGAAAACGAATATTGAAAAGTACGGAATATTGGACGATCACGTACTACTGGAAGACCTAGAAGTAAAAACAGGTGCCAGGGAAGAGTGTGAATCACCTAACGATTGTTCACGGTCCAGTGACGAATCGTGGTTGTATTATAATCACAACATAACATTTCATTTCTCATATAATATAAACAATGTATTGTTCGTAGCATCACTAACCATCCCTGAGTATAAATATTTCTCTATACGTAGTTCAGGATATACATTCTTCAGATACCAGTCAAACGTTTTGCAGTTTAATTTGGATCTCAAATCCTTTCTGGATGATACATCACCAAAGCTGACCTAAAATTTGACAGTAAAATTTAATTACCTTGAAAGTCTATATTGCAATAATTATAAATTGTGATAATAATTCTTTCTATAACTTTTTATCAATTCTTGACATGTAATGAAATAAGCATGCAATGATAATGTTATTACTAATTTTGATATTTCGATATCCCCATTTACATTTTTACATTTTATGATCTACGTCGACCAATCGTTACGTAGTTACGTAGTGTCAAAAATATTCTGATAACACACACACGCACGCACACACATAAACACACACGAACGCACGCACGCACACACACACACACACAGTTTTCAATGTTTACATATATTTTTGTTTCCTAAATGTAGAGCATACAATTTATCTTAATATATTTCTTTGTGAAAATAAATAAAAACTGTTTAATAAATTAATAACCCATCTATAAATAAACTATTTCACGGACAGTAAAATTAGGCAAGTGGGATAAACGAAAACGATATCAAAATAAATGAATTTTATGAGAATATACTCTCATACTTGAAACTCAATATCTATTTCGAATTCTTTGATGGTGTAATACTGACAGAAACGATCGTCTTGAAAATTTGATTTTGTCTTTATACAAATCTATGGCCTTGGTATTATGTGTATAACATTCATAATTGAAAGCGAGAATGCAGAGTTTTGTGTCTGTATGTATACTGACGATGGAAATTGTATGCATTGTCTGTAGTGTTTGATATATTTATAGCTTACATGTGTGTTTCTATGGGATCATTTAAATATTTGTTCAATAAAATGACTGTGGATTTTAGAACATTGTGATATATTGTCCATGATCAGGAATCTGTAAAAGATAATAAATATGTTTTGTTGATACCTGCAAAACGCTATACTCAAAGTTTCATTTAGGGAAGTGGTGTGTGAATGATTTCTTATTGGGAATTATATATCCTAAAAAAAACGATAAGCAAAACACATAATTAACATACGCCCAATTATACACCAATCAAAAGGCTCATGAAAATCAAAAGATATAATTAGGTGTGATGTAAGTGTAAACATATTCCTTGCCAACCGGTAGTCCCCAGCGGAAGTCAAAAGTAAATTATAGTTTTAAAACATAGGACGTAACATCTGGTTACAACCACTTAAGACGGTTTCACAATTACAACCACATTTTATCGATAAAGGTCATCTGTGTAACGACATCAATAAGAAATGTGCCAATGTACATAAAGATAACATTAGCACAACACATCATGTCAGAGATAAATACACCATATGTATGTGACAAAAAGACAAATATTTAAATACGAGAAGACGACAATGAGGAAGCTGTCGTCTTCAAGTTTTTCGTATACTGTAGTTGTCAATTACCCTTGTTTATCAAGATGTAAAACAATGTAGATCTGTTTTTACTTATCTTGTTTTATTATATTGAGGTTCCAGATCGACCGAATATAAAACACAAAAGAAAATGTCTTTCAAATTGATATATACAATTTAGGTAAGGTCAAAGCTATCTTTTTCTTCTACAATAGAATCAAGGGCGTATACATTGTAAATAAACAATGTACTTAACATATGTTCCAATGATATGAAGGATAAACCCTTTGACCCCTAAATATCTAAATGGGATACCCTATTCTATTGTTAACTAGTCTGTTAAGATATGTTCCAATGATATAAAGGATAAAACCTTTCACCCCCCTAAATATCTACATGGAATACTCTTTTCTATTGTGAACTAGTCTGTTATGGTTCGTACGGGTGAACGGGTTAAAACCTAGTAAAATGTACGATCAATATGACTGTCATACTTGTAATTACAATGCTGATCCACTGTCATCGATGTTTCTGATATACTAGTGATTGACCTATATCATAAACAGAAAAAAATACACATAAGTTTCTATCCTTATCAGAAGACGGCATGAAGTCGTTGTAACAGAGGAAGGATTCAACCAGAGCCTTGTTGAATCCTTCCGCCAATGATAAAGTGCAGTCTGCTGATATGGATAGATTGTATTTATTACATGGCCATTATTTATTTGTGTACACAAATTTGAAACTCATTCTTCTTTTAGCAATGACTGGAATTCCATTTAGAAAAGAAGTACCGGTGGAATCTCTGTAACCATCTACAGAGCAATACAGCGTTGAGTATTGCACGGGCGTATTAAACTCTGTATTATATCTGTATAATTATGCATGCATGTAATAAATATAAAATCATGATTTTAGTACTTTTAAAAAGGCGAAACAAATGTCAATAAAAATTGATATAATCAGCATTATTTAATGTGGTCTTTCACTAACATTTTTTATCAAAATTATATATTTTTCTATAAGAATAAATATCATAAACATAGTACCGAATTTATAGTTTTGCATTTTGCAAAATGGCCAAAACAAATGTTCACGACGATCGTTTCTGTCGATAAGGTATCATCAGCCCCACGAAAAATTATATTTTGATGACATCCATGCAGGCTAAGTTATATCCCCCCTCCAAAAAAAAAAAAGAAAAGAAAAAGAAAAAAGAAACAGCCACTACAAAACAAAACAAACTAAACCGAAAGATACCATTCATAATTTACTCTCTCTTTAATTGGTTAGCAACCGGATATTCATTATTCCATAATATCTCTCTCTCTCTCTCTCTCTCTCTCTCTCTCTCTCTCTCTCTCTCTCTCTCTCTCTCTCTCTCTCTCTCCCTCTCTCTCTCTCTCTCTCTCTCTCTCTCTCTCTCTCTCTCTCTCTCTCTCTCTCACATTTAAAATTTAAGTAATTACACCTTTTCTACAAGATTCACATACCATTTTGAAGTTAATATATTCGTAGTAAAATTCTTTATACTCGTCTAACCAGACCTCCGCCAATCTGATTGTATTCTTTTTTACAATATTTATAAGATCTATACCATCTGAATATGGAGGGTATGTTCGGAACAGATGAGCGACATGTGAACAAGGATGTATTTCCATAGTACCACCGCACATCCACACCTAATAATAGAACAATCATAATTAGTTTAATTACATGTAGTTAATATGGTAAGATGTGAATTTGATAAACTGTGTGTTATAGTAATTCTCGTAACCCACAAGGATAATTCAATGATAACCCGGAATTTGCTGAATCCTTTCGGACACCTGGTCCCATTCCATTTGGGATTCACAATTGTTCTTCATGTTGAGATCATTTGAATATCTAATACTTTTGTTTTGTTTCAACATTGTTTCACATGTATCCATAGCTTTCTTTAGTATACATTACGTGAAGTTGCAAGCTGTAACTGGTGTGAAGAATCTTATTTTCACATCTGTTATCTCTTACCACAATATGAGGCTTGCAGCGCTATGTTGCGGCAATATCGCGGTATTATTGCAGCACTATTACGGCAACATAGTGCCGCAAAGTTGCTGCAATATTGTTTTTCGTAATGCAAATTAGTTTTCCGGCACTATTTGCAGCGCTATTTTGGCACCATCTTGTGGCGCTATTCTGGTATAATCTTATGGCGCCGCTATTCTGGCACTATCTCACTATCCTGTGGCGCCAGTTTGTTATTTACTGTTCATTGTGTTGGTCACAGTGACATGTACTTGTGTAGCAAATTTTCTAATGTTATTTTATACCTTAACAAAGAGATGTGTCTTATACCAATGCAGTAACATCCATATTTATATTGTACTAAAATGCTGACAATGATAAAATCACCATTACCAACTGAACTTGAAATGTCCATTGGTTTCCATCTAAAGTTTATTAACCACATGCAAATAGCTCTTCCAAACAATTTCATCTTAACGGCATTATTAAATACAATGGATTAATATTACGTGTATTTGCTCACCTGTTTGTTTAGTAATCACAGATTAACAAAATATAACTTTTACTGCATGAATGGCAAATATTACATTCCATTTCCACCAAATGAAACTCTGATCACTTGAATTCATACTTCTTCAACGCTGTTACAATTTTTAAACTTAGTGGTCAGTTTAGGCACCATGTGATCAGATATGATTTCAACAGCTTGTAATTCATTGGTCAGATATACATAGTGCCAGGATAGCGCCACAAAATATCTTTAATGTTCTGGCACAATTCTTGCGCAGATTTAGAACCAGAATAGTGTCAGAATGTCGCCTCTAGCGGCACTATCCTGCACTATTCCGGAACTATAGTTCTGGCACGCTGATTGATGTGCCGAAACTTAGCGGCAAGTTGCCGCAACATTTAAATTTTTGTATGGGATAATTTTACACAAATATCAGGAGGCTGTTATGTTTGCCACACGTGGTATGGGGCTTAGATTTTAAATTTAATCCGAAAGAATGACTTTCTTTTCTAATACAACCGTTTTTAAAATTTCTCAAATATATATAATCTGAAATTTACTTTGACTCCCGGCGTGTGTGCTTATTCCACAGGGGATGCTTACTCCTCCATAGTACCTGATCCAACCTCTGGATTTTCAGAGGTCCATGTTTGTCCATTATTCACCAGATTTGTTAACCCGAATAATCAAGTCGTTATATTTCGCTCATTTCGATCACTGCATTATTGTCTGAATGTAACATAATCAGAAATCTTCAACTGAAAGAAATTTTTGTGACGTCACAGTAATTTACATCAGAATTTTGTGACGTTGCATTGACTACTGCGAAACACTCGACCTTTTTTCAAATTACTGAAAAAAGACAATTGTGATTTATCGTACAACTCTAAACCTATCATTCATTTGCAGTATATGTTCAATATATTTTCTATGTTTTTTGCGAAGATTTATTTATCCTCGATTTATCCTCATATTTGAAACGGAAATCCAGACTCCGCAGAATCATATATTGAACGTCTCTGATTGGTCGCCTGATTCTCAGGGCAGCTGAAGGATTTATACTGCATAACGCGTTCAAGCCCACTGGAGGGATTTTGACCGGAAGAGGGCGCTGTAATCATTCGAGTTACTGATTTGTATATTGTCTCCTTAACGTTCTGACGATGAATACTTTGCTATATGTCATATTTATATTCTAACCCGGTGCAGTGGGACTAATTCATGTACCACGTGATAACTGATAACGTTTGTGAAGTACTAGTATCTCCAATGGTGATGGAACGTAGCTCTACGTATCTTCTCGCTAAAATGACGTTACTGCGGGACATCGTCTGCTAGAGTCATTTCATCACTAATAGAAACAATAGTCCCGCACAAACGTTATCGGGTATCACGTGGTACATGAATTAGTCCCATTTTCAAACTTTTCGAAGGTGACCACTGTACCACCAGACCATACAAAATGATAAAAATATAACAAAATTAACTGAGTCAGGTTAAAAACAGTCACGTGTATTAATGAAACAAAAACTGTTTGAATTACTATATTTGATAGACGTTTCTTTCATTTATATAATTCAAAATTACGATTGTAAATTATACAACACCCTGAATGATATTTCTATGTTTTCTGCTCCCCATATGTCCATCCCTTCGTCATAAGTGCCAATCTTCGTAAAATAATCTTTTGATATGGAGAACAGACCACCAGCAATTGTAGGAGTTCTAAAATTCAAAACATATGTCATATGTCCGTAGATACCAAGACACTGGAACCAAGAAATGCATACCTACATAGTATATAATATATTGTTTTAATCAAATTTAATGTATATATAATCAAAGTACTGAAAGTACTGAAACGTGGTGACGAATGATTATGCAATGCCTGTTAGATCTACTGAAGTTAGTGTAGCATTTCCTGGAATACACAGATGATGCATGCTTTATTTTCTTACTCACAAAATAGTATCCATTACTTTGGTTACCATGCAGTTGTCAGCATTTATAACATAAACGTTATTAGTGAGACAATAGCCTAAATGACTAGTGCAAGTGATTGTATAATTAATACACACGTATATGTATGTCGGCCAACATGTAAACAAAACAACCTGGCGCGTATGAATTTATAATAATGTTTCACTTTTGTCTAAAATACTATCTCAGGAAATATTTCCTTTGAAATTTGTCTTTATTCAATCATTTAATTATCTTCATTATTAGTCTGCATAAATTCTACATTTTGTTGTTATTAAAAACATTGAACTATATTTTTGGTAGTAGCTAGATTCTGTTTGCGTAATTAGCGGTATATTGTTCAGACAGAATTGCGAAAACTCTTCGAGACCGACAATAACAAACGCGACACAAATTGATACCGTAGGAATACCTAAATCGTGTATGTATCATTATCGAATTTATCATTTGTACAATTATTTATAAAACACAATCGATATCCTTAGTGCATTTTTTTATTTCGCAAAGATTTATCATTAAAATAAAATGTTGCATTCTCCTGTGAACTATTTTGTTTGAGCGGAATTGATTGAAAGTAGGCCCCTAAACAAATCAGTAATCAGTGCAGTTTAACACGGGTATATCTCGTATCATATTTAAGTAGATTGAAGTTCTCTCTAATGTTTTGGAGAGAGAATGTTTGTAGCATTCACTATGTTCAAGAAAACTGATAAATTGAAAAATGTACAATTGAAGTGATTTTCATCTGCCAACTCTTCGAAACCAAAGATTTGAAGCTTTGTTCACCTTTCACGATGTACAGATATTTTTTTTCATTACAAGACAAAACTCGACTTCATGTTTTAAGAAATTAACAACCAGTGGAGAAGGCTGGGTGTGAAGAGATGTAGATGGGGAAGATTGGATGTAAAGAGATGTAAATGGGGGAAAGATGTGTGTATGGAGATGAAGGCTGGGAAGGCTGGGTGTAAAGATATGTACGTGGGGAAGGCTGGATGTAAAGAGATGTAGGTGGAGGAAGGATGAGTGTATGGAGACGAAAGTGGTGGAAGGCTGGGTGTAAAGAGATGTAGATTGGGAAGATTGGGTGCAAAGAGATGTAAATGGGGGAAGGATGGGTGTATGGAGATGAAGGCGGGAAGGCTGGGTGTAGAGATGTAGGTGGGGAAACCATGGTGTAAAGAGATGTTTTTGGGGAAGGCTGGGTGTAAAGAGATGTACGTGGCGAAGCCTTGGCGTAAAGAGATGTAAGTGGGGAAGCCTTTGTGTAAATAGATGTACGTGGGGAAGCCTTGGTGTAAAAATATGTACGTGGGGAAGGCTGGTTGCAAAGAATTGTTGGTAGGGAATGCTGGGTGTAAAGAGATGTAAGTGGGGGAAGTATGGGTGTAAAGGGATGTAGGTGGGGAAGTCTGGATGTAAAGTGATGTGGGTGGGGAAGGCTTGGTGTAAACAAATAAAGTTGTGTGGATGGTGAGTGGAATGTAGATGGGAAAGACTTGGTGTAAAGATAGGTAGGTGGGCAGGTTGGGTGTAAAGAGATGTAGATGAGAAAGCCTGGGTGTAAGGAGATGTAGATGAGAAAGCCTGGGTGTACGGAGATGTAGATGAGAAAGCCTGGGTGTAAGGAGATGTAGGTGGATGAGGCTGGGTTTGGAAATATATAGGTTGGGGTATACAGCTTTTTATTGTTAGAGTCAAGAACAAACAAATGACAATTTGGTTTTTAACTATAATAACAAGTATTAAGTATATGCATTCTAATTGAATTTGATAACTTACGGAAAGGGGTCTGCTGATGACTTTAGCTTTTTTCGTATTCGTGGCGGTATTTTAGACCAGTTAAAAGTCAATTCCGGTAAATCAAATACACCCATATAGGGATCAACGATTTCCTTCCATTGAAATGTATACTTATCTATCGTGTCAATTACAGGGGCGACAACAATGGACGAATTTTCTGCAACACGACTCAGCAAAGGTTCCAGCCACCCTTGTAAAAATGAAATGAAATATATCTGATAAAAGATGCTGTAATCATACATATCAAATAGATACAACACAACTATCAAGTTGTTCGTACAAATCTAAATGCATTCTAATTGCAAAACGTCGATTCCAGAAAGTAGGAATCCATACTTTCCATATTGAAAGTATGAATATACAGTATTGGTCACGTGATGTATACAAAATTCCCGAAACTTCTCATCGTAGTAAGCATCACAACAATGGAAAGTTCCCAAGAATTCAGAGATGCAAATAGAAGTAGTAAAGATACTGCTTCTAACAGATTAACTAATGCATCTTTTCTATGAAAAAAGATTGAATCCCCTTTCGAGCCCATTGATTTCAGAAACTCACCCAGTTCCTGTATTGAATTAATGTCTTAAATGTGATCACGTGTTGATGAAAGTCACATGACTGAAGATACTTTGAATTCAGATCACAGAATCGATGTAATGTGTTTTACTTTACAAGACTTAAATAACAAACAGAAAAAACTTATTGTTAACAATTATACCATAATTATAGTTTTACCAAAAAAAAAAAACCAAAAAAAAAAAACCAGATGTCATAGAAACAAACTAAGTAGTCGGTACCTGGTAAGCATTCAATATGCGAATCAAGGAAGGTAAGAATTGGTCCAGTTGCAACATTATAGCCTAGGAGTCGAGATCTTATGAGTCCTTCTCTTTTAGTTGTTCGTATTATTTTAACTTTTTCAAGTCCTTTCTGTTCTAGGTAGACATCTAGAAGCTCTTTTAGGTATTCTGTTAAAATGGTTGAAGAAAATCGTTTAATAAACATAGAGAAGCCTAACAATCTTAGCCTGTTAATTAACAGAGAATGTAATTTTTAAAACGATGCAGTGAATGATATCGTTAATACAGCTATTATTGATATTTTAAAGTTTTGTGATAGAATAAAGGATAGACAGAATTTATCGTGTAAACGTGCAACGTCAAATAATTAAAAATGATTTAAAATCTGTGATCTACCACAAATAAAGCTGTAATTAGTGTCAGAGAACAAAATGAGAAATTGAATGTCGACATGTTTTGTTTAAAATGCAGCTTCAACTTTGATCTCAAAAATCGTCATAAAACAAACATCTCATAACAAGAAAGGGCTACATTTTCCATGTGAAAAAGTCAGTTTTTAGATTAACTATAAAGCGTGTGTCACACAAATAAATGTGTTTTACACATACCCACTGTAGAAAAGTCATCAACCAAGATGATTTCTTTGAGGAGGTGTGGAGGACTCCTGTTCAATATGCTGTGAATAGTACGTAGTAATACAGACCAAGCCTCGTTATGAAAACAAATGATTATACTGGTAGGCGGAAGATCCTTGTCGTACTGGATACCCTTGCAGCTTTAAAATAAAACATGGATCAAGAGACAAATCTATGAAACTTTTGTTGCACATAAATGTTCAAAATGTTTTGTATTAGAAAGATTTGCATAGCTCAATGATAGAAAATAAAGTATTAATTAGCTTCTATAAGGACTAAAACTTAAGGTACAGTATAGATGTTTTTATTCGCTTGGGGTTTTATTTCACTATATTCGTCATCAAAGAAAATATTCGTGAATATAATAATTCATACTTATGAAATATCAGTAGGACAGTAACGCAACTTTTATGTGTGTTGGAAACGGTCTTGTGCGAAATGTGATACACGTGAATAACTTCTTTTCAGGAAAACACGAACTTTTCTCCCCGTGAAAGTGAACAACTATACAGTGTAGTATCTACGTTATTAACTATAGCCACAGATATTAACATTCAACAACAATTCAAAAACAATATGTTTTAAATTACAACTGGATAAATATCAGAAACATAATACTAAAGTAATAGTATATGTATTTAGGAGGAAATATAAAAAATAAATCATCTGGACAATCGATCCGTCAATTCACCTTTTGAGCTGGAATTTAAAATAGATATAGAGTTTCGAAACAAAAAGTGGTATCACACAAGGTGAAAAAATAACCTTAAGGTATTCCTAAATCCGTCTTAAAGTATCCGCTATAAAAACATATGTATCTTAACTTTTGAGGAGTGGTAAAGTTTTGGTGCTAAAGAAGATTGTAAAATTTGATTTAACAACTTTTTCTGTGTTGGGCCATCACTTAAGATTTCACGCAAACTGTATTCTAACTATAAAAAGGGTTTGTAATTCAACGTCTAAGATTCGTGGTTCTTATCTCTTTTATTACCAAAAAATATATAATGGAGATGATGTATAAATATATATATATATATATATATATATATATATATATATATATATATAGATAGATAGATAGATAGATAGATAGATAGATAGATAGATAGATAGATATTTCTCAATTGTAAATAAAGATCATCTATACGTTCATGACTTTGCGTTCACGCATGCGTTTCTGTTTACAAGACTTATTCTCAGACCAAAAACAACAGCGACAACAATAATAATAGGAACTACCAAAATTTTACATAATTTTTTCAATATTATTAACAATACCAATGTTATTGAAATATATCATAACAATAAATACAATGTACTGTCATCCTTCTGCACACTCCTCGTACACTTCTATTTGCACCTCTTTCAACTACCACCCCATTTCTCCCCCTTTATCCACTACTAAGATATATAATTTATGAGATACTGCTTTATCAAGGAATATATTAAATAAAATATAAATTATTATATTTACACTAATAAGATTACATTATAATTGTGCATTATGATTATGTTAATCTCTAACAGGAAATATATTTGTAATATTTGGAGACTTGGTCTTTCAACAAAATGTCGGCATTCCTATGGGGACCAAAATTAGACTTCGTTCAGAAGCTTCTGAATCAAAAGAAGAAAAATATGTCGAGGACTTTTGTTTGACATTTAGATATATCGACTACGGTTTGTCAATTAATTAAGTAATTTCCATACATATGTCTGCGATATATCCGAACGAACTAGAAATTAAAGACACACCACAGTCAAGCACACACGCTTCGCTTCACTTACCATGAAGATGTCTAACAATAAAACTCACTTACCATGAAGATGAAACTAACAATAAAACTCACTTACCATGAAGATGAAAATGCTTTGATACCAAAAAATAAAATTCCCTGCCTGA
Source organism: Atrina japonica (assembly GCA_030159075.1). Classification (NCBI taxonomy): domain Eukaryota; kingdom Metazoa; phylum Mollusca; class Bivalvia; order Pterioida; family Pinnidae; genus Atrina; species Atrina japonica. Next base: position 66,140 of record BROG01000297.1, on the reverse strand, counting down.
ATTTTGAATTTATAGGTAACTGAGCATAAATGTACGTGCAAATTGGTACAAATGATCGAGCGATAAAGAACACCTTACCTGGGATTTGTTGGACCTTGTAAACGTCTCTGAATCGATATGAGATCACTGGTGTACTGATTAAATCCATGGATATTGAACAAAAAATCAAGTTTCATATTTTCTCTGTATGAAATTTGCTTTCGTATGTCCACTGGTTTTCCCCATTCCCCTTAAAATAAATGGATACTACACATATATTATTACAACAGTGACTATCGATCTGCGCCGCTCAATGAGACGTGATTTGACTCTTCGGATAAATATACTGTTAAAATGATAATTATGATATACCCTTCCATCATCAGCTACAAATAACAAAACAAATATACATAGTTCATTAATTGGACGAAACATTTTAAAGAAACATTGTTGTGGGCATTATAAAAATCTTTGAAATCAACAGTATAAAACTGGTAGGAATGTGATAAATGTAGTTAATGTTATATGTAATTTCATGGCAAATACCTATATAAAATTTACTTCATGTATACTTCATGTACACTTCAATGCGTACTGGATGCTTTGACTCGTTCCACCAAGGTGAGTCTTCAATGGGGACTTGGGTTTATAAGTAAAATTGAAGAAGTACCAATCAATAATCAAAACTCAAGTCCATTATAACACGACGAATTAGATGTGTAAATGGTCTCAACATGAAGAACAATTGCGAATCCCAAACGGGATAAGACCAGGTGTCCGAAAGGAGTCAGCGTCTTCTGCTGGCATGCCACACCCGTCGCAAACGTTCCAGTCAAATTCGGTGAAAAAGTCAAGTTTGGTGATAAGGCCAAGTTCGGTGAAAAGCACGATTGGTGAAAGGGAGTCACTGTCTGTGGCCGTGCTCCAGAATACTATATAATATTTCTGAGAGGGGGGCTTCATAATGTTTAACAAGATCCCCGTATCGACCATAAAACTGATGTAAAAGCAATGCAATGAATGATATTTATTTGATGAAAATATTTACTATAAAAATAAATACATGTAATACACATTACATATAGACTTAAATGAGCATTCATTACTATAAAGAAATAAAAGAAGGTATATTATAATCTAAAAATCGGAAATTTGACACCACCTACTCATATGATTTTGCATGTTAGATACTGCAGGATCATTTGATAAAATTTAAAAATCATCATCATCTTTATAATTACTATAATAGAATGATACAGGTCACAATTTGTGGTACTTGCTTTTGACATCTCCATCCTGAATAATTCCCCGTCGACATGGCAATAAAAAGCGCGCCAAAACTAAATAAAACATATCTTTTTTCATTATTACACAATCCCATATCGTCGGCTTTTTTTAAATCTAGTAAGGTAATTACGTTAAAAAATTGATTTCTTAGAGCATATGATTGGAATATCAGCAATGCTAATTAAATGTTTACCCGGAGCATCCTCAGGATATATGTTTTCTATGTGCTTTAGTCTTTCCCTCTCATTCCCTGCAATTTTGAATGTCTCATGGGTGTGCTCGTTTTTAAACATCAGGGGCACATTCTTGAGTATGTCAGCCATCAACTGATTCTGCTTTGAAACTGATTTATTGTTAATTCTTGGGATGGTTTCATTCCTCTTTAAATCGCTGTGGTAAATTTCATATGGAGATTTTTTCATTCGATTTCCAGGCATTCGTGGTTCAATTCCCTTCATGGGTTTGCTGCTGAATCGTATATTCATCCTTCCGATTGATTTGTTATGCAAGATATAATCCAATCCATGTACGAGTTGTCTTTTATCTGAAATGTGTTTCTCTGAGGCAGTATAATTTCCGGATTCACGTGACATTTCTTTTCTCGCGTTTACGTGTTTCTTTGTATAGTATCTAATACTTTGTAATATTTCGGGTCCTGCATCTTTTAGAGTTGGCGGTCTTTGGATTTGAGAAGGGTCGGCATCATAATAATAATATCCATCAGGGTTGATATAATAATTTTTCAGCATTGTTCCTACCATTATCATCCACCAGATCAAGCATGTAATTATCACGAATTTTTTATACAACGTAACTCTCACCATTATTGTACGTCATAGGGAGATGGGGTCAAGTCACTGCAACAATTTCCCAGTCGAAATCACTGTTCTGTAAAGTAAAATGTAGATGTAGATATTTGAAAAATAGTTGCACATTTTTTACATTTAATGCAATACCTTACTTCTCTGGTGTTGTTGCGTATGTCTGTTTAACTGTTCATGGCGGTCTACTGATCCGGTATCGGGTTATACCAATACTTTGAAATATTGTAGTGACTGCTCCGTCACCAAGCGCATGGGTCTTTCAGATGAGACTTAGAACTGAGACCACCTGTCGTGGAAGGCGTAATATGTTGTTGTTGTTGTTGTTGTATTGTTGTTCAACGTCCCACTAAAGAATCTTTTCCTCATATAGAGACGTCACCAAATGCCCGTTCAAGAGTTTCAAATTTTGGCGTATGCTCTACAATTACTGCCATTGAACAGTGATGATTCTTTAACGTGTCGACACCTACTGTGACATGGAACCTCGGTTTTTTACTGTCTCATCCGAAGGACAGGAAAAGCCAGCCGCCTCCGTCGAGGCCCGAACCCGCAATCCTCCGGTTGCAAATTGTGCATTCTACCACGGACCCACGACGAGTCGCCTCGGCTTGGTATGTAAAACGAAACATCGCCGCATAGGCATCAGTCCCTAGAACACACCAACATTTGGAGCACTTCAAGCAAAGCTGGTGACAATTCCATATAAGTGAAACATTATTGGTGGAATGTAAAACAACAATGAAGCATTATTCAATCTGTTTAACGTCTGAAATATTAAAAAGATGACTATTTTCTGTAATTATGCTTCCATTAACCAACTTGATGTTTCTATCAGAGCATATATCTATTTATCATTGTTACGTAAAGGAGGAGAATAAATGTCAAAAACATTTACATAAAACACAGGAGGAATGCATTTGTCTTACTCTGATTCACATAACATGACGAGGCGGAGTAACCTTTTGATTGTCATACGGATGGTTCTACTCACTAACCAGTTAAGACAAGTTTGACGGGGAAAATGTTTCATATCTCGCTGTATATGCATACGTATAGTGACAAATGGGAACGTTTACCCTTGTCAGTGTACTGTTAATGCCGCTATGCTTTATTATTGTAAATCCGGAAATTTTCGCGATAAATAAGTTCTAAATTTATTCTCGAGATGATATTTTGCAATTTTAGGCAGTAACGCATAACATTAAAATTACAATGACTAGAGAAATCGTTCTTGCATGTCACAATACATAAGAGATTATCCAATGAGGGATAAAACGTTTCCTCGTGCAGCTTGTTGTAACCGTATGCTAATTTAAAGGTTACTCCGCCCCGCCATCTTATGTGAATCGGACAATAATGGCACAATATACATGTATTGTATTTTAGTCGATGAAGATGTAACACTTAAGACGGCACAATATATTTTATTTCAGTCGATGAGGATGTAACGTTTTAGACGGCACAAGGTATTGTATTTCAGTCGATGAAGATATAACATTTTAGACTGTACAATATGTTGTATTTCAAATAATGAAGATGTAACATTTTAGACTGTACGAGATATTGCTGTCGATGAAGGTACAACATTTTAGACTGTACAGTATATTGTATTTCAGTCGATGAAAATGTAACATTTTAGACGGTACAATATACTATATTTCAGTCGATGAAGATGTAACATTTTAGACGGTACAATATACTATATTTCAGTCGATGAAGATGCAGCATTTCAGACAGTACGTGATGCATTTTGAACTTTGGAAGATGTAATATTTCTTACCAAACAAGACGTTTCGGTTTTTCAGTGTCTGCATAATTCCAAATTTCATACTTCATCTTTCAGGCAAAATTGTTTAATACTTCAGTGTTTTGTTTTTATATTTTATTTTTAAAATGTTATTTGTCCGTCCACAAGAGAAATTACATGCACATGTTATGAAATTGATTTTGTGTTTGTTTGTTTATTGTTGTTTAACGTCTCATTAAAGAATCTTTCACTCATATGGAGACGTCACCAAATGCCGGTGAAGGGCTTCAAATTTTAGCCTATGCTCGGCACTTACAGCCATTGAAGAGTGAAGGGTCTTTAACGTGCCGACACTTACTGTGACACGGGACCTCGGTTTTTACTGTCTCATCCGAAAGACAGGAAACCAACCTGCCGCCGGCTGGACTCAAACTCACGACCTCATGATCAAGAGTCGAGAGCGCTACCGACTGAGCCAGTCCAGCTCTTATGCAAAGGATATTTTAGAAAGTAGTTTTTCAAACTAAATATCAAGATATATTGTTTTCTTATTCACGTTATACAAAAATTATATTTCTTTACAATATGTTCACAACCTATTGATGACACAAAGTTTTCAGATGTTTTGTTCAAATATCAGTGTATTATGTAATTATTACATCAAGAACCAAACGTTGTATATGTAATTATTACATCCAAAACCAATCGTTGTTTATGTAATCTTTACATCAAGAACAAACGTTGTTTAATATGTAATTATTACATCAAGAAGCAAACATGGTTTATGTAATTATTACATCAAGAACCAATCGTTGTTTATGTAATTATTACATTAAGGACAAAACGTTGTTTATGTAATTATTACATCAAGAACCGATTGTTGTTTATGTATTAATTACATCAAGAACCAAAAGTGTTTTATGTAATTATTACATCAAGAACCAAACGTTGTTTATATGATTATTACATCAAGGACCAAAGTTGTTTATGTAATTATTACATCAAGAGCCAAACGTTCTTTATGCAATTATTACATAAAAAGCAAATGTTGTTTATTTAATTATTACATCAAGAACAAATCGTTGTTTATTAATTATTACATCAAGAACCGAACGCTGTTAATGTAATTATTGCATCAAGAACCAATCTTTGTTTATGTAATTATTACATCAAGAACCAAATGAATCTTTGTTTATGTAATTATTACATCAAGAACCAATCTTTGTTTTATATAAGCATAAAAAAGTTTTATACTTTGGTATCTGAGAATTTTATATAGACATAATGGTCACGTCTATGCAGGAATAATATTTTAAAAAATTTTACTTACCTTTTCAGAAAAATGTACTTCTTATACTTCTTAGAACACAGCTTCGCTTATGAATGAAATTCTGTATCTTTCACCGCAATATACATTTAAGACATCGGTTACACGAAAAACCTAGTACATATGTTCTTTTTTCTTTTTCAACTTTTATCGCCTTCATAGTGAACAAACATCGGTTGCATGTAATACATCATAAATTAGACTTTATCTTTGTCCAGTTATGTGTAGAATATTGATTACATTTTATTTTTTTTAAGATGCGCATCAAGATAAACAAGAAAATATCAAGCTTCATTAACTTTGATATTGTTTTGAACGTCAACATACGCTCTCTCCAAAATAAACAGAAAATACTGAATATAAAATATCAGTGTAGTTAAGTTTAAAACGGTGATAGAAAGCTTAGATTTCTTTTCTTTTAGGAAAACTCAAAATTTAGTGTTTTGTTATGTAGTGGTAAATAATAGAGAGCGCAGCTCAAACGGTTGAAGGCCGTTCGCCTGTTTGACGTCCTACGGAGGTCGTTTAGATTCCTGATGAATGCTTTTTCAAGCGTGTGCAAAACATTGAGCTGCGCTCTCTTTCAAGGCATTGCCTTAGTTCATATTAGATGTATATGAATGATTTGTGCCAAAACCCCGGGATATACAAAAATAGAAAGTAAACAGGGATATTAAAGAATTTAGAGCTGGGAGCAGGTGTCATGGAGAAGAAAACATATTTTAATGTCTGGTCATATCCACATTCATATCAAGGTCAGGACATATGTACAATTCCTGGAAATAATCACTATCAACGATTAAGGAATTCTTTACCATCGGTACAGACGATAAAACAACTACTCTCGGACAATTTACATTTTCATTCAAGCGTTTGTAATTTGTAAATTTGATGACGTCAAAATACTTGACACCTCGGTCATACCTCGGACAAACATTACAAATGCATTGTGACGTCAAGAAATTCGACTAACCGGCATCGCAGAAATGCGAAACATATGTTAATTGATTCAAAATGTCTTCAGATAGTAAAACCTGATAATTTCCATATCAAATCATTGTAACAATCGTAAATATTGTGAAATGTTGACTTTTGATACTATTCCTCAAAACCTTATGAAAATAAGTATCACTTCGATGTAGTTTGATCCTGTATATGAAATGAAACTACGATGACCAGATCTGGCACTTATGCTTACTTGAGATATACAATAACACCATATTTAGGTAATAAAATAATTTTACAACTCAAATGTCGATAAGAAAGCTGACAAGTCTTTCGTAAATTTCCAGTTCGTGCCTATATACAATAAACTGCCCGCCTATCGAACACTTCAATGTGTTTTTCATGAATTGTAAGAGAGTAAGTGTTTTTTCTACTTTAGACCGATAGATCTTCCTGTGACAAAGATTTACAGTGAAATGATGTAATAGTTAGTAATATTGACTAAATATTATTCGTGTAGTTTTACACTATCCAAATTAATGAAATTTTCAAAAATCTTAACAATAACTTACAGCAAAAATAGTTGAATTTCAAACCATGTCTCAGGTAAGATTGAAAGGTGGAAAAGGAAATGTTTGTATAAACGCCGACAGAAAGGAGTAAATATCAAGTTTCTAGGTCGATGTAAAAATGACGAAGTACCGGTGGATAATCGAACTCCAATTCCATAAGAATGAATTAGATATACATATGGTCTCAACATTAAGATCAATTGCGAATCCCAATAGGGATGGGATAAGGTGTTCGGAAGGAGTCAGCCCCCTTGCAAGCACACCACATTCGCCGTAAATGTCCCACGGAAAACCCTTGAGTTCGGTGAAAAGGTTAAGTTTGGTGGAAAAGATCAAACTCGATGAAAAGGTAGACACAGAAAGTGTCTCAACACGAAGGACAATTACGAATCCCAAACGGGAAGGTGTCAGTGTCCTCTGCTAGTATGCCACACCCGTCGCAAATGTTACATGGAAACCTCTCTCCAGAATACTATCTAACATTCCTGAGAGGGGCTTATATTGTTTTACAATATCCTCGTATCGACCACAAAACTTCCTTAGTGACGATTTCAAGCGTTCACCAACGTAACCCTGTTTATATGTTTGACACCATTTTAAGGTCTTTCAGCTAACGAGTTTAATTATATTATAATCTTCACATCTCCCGAAATTTGAGCATTTTGCCGAAAGCGAGGGTAGTATTCCGACAAGCGACAATACTATATTACCCCTAAAAAGAACACAATAATGGTTTTAGTGCATATTTCGGAAACGTATTAGTACAGAAGCGTATTCGGACCACCTCAATTTTTTTATTTCTCGTTTTGCCAACTTTAAAGTTGGCCTCTCCAACATTTTCTTGGAATTTCCAACTTTTTGTCTCGTTTTGCCAACTTTAAAGTTGGCTTTTCCAACTTTTGTCTTGGAATTTTCAACTTTTTGTCTCGTTTTGCCAACTTTAAAGTTGGCTTTTCCAACCTTTTCTCTGGTTTTTCCAACTTAAAAGTTGGCTTTTCCAACCTTTTTCTTGGAATTTCCAACTTTTTGTCTCGTTTTGCCAACTTTAAAGTTGGCTTTTCCAACTTTTTTCCTCGTTTTTCCAACTTTAAAGTTGGCTTTTCCAATTTTTTCTTGGAATTTTCAACTTTTTGTCTCCTTTTGCCAACTTTAAAGTTAGCTTTTCCAACTTTTTTTCTCGTTTTGCCAACTTTAAAGTTGGTTTTTCCAACTTTATTCTTGGCTATTCCAACTTTATACCAGTTAAATCTTATGCATTCTTATCAAAAAACAATATGTATCTTTACGTATTAAAGAAACAATGGAGCATTCAGTTTATGTCTGTTGGATTTCTCTTTCTTTTCAGAGTTAATTAGTTTGACAATGGAATATTTTTGAATAATAAAGATGCCACTATTTAGTGTCTGCAAGTAAAAAAATAACATTTGATAAAAAGATTCCCTAAAATTTATTTCATATGCATTATGTTTGCACAGATAATCTTCTTTTGAGATGTATAATCAAGGTGAAATATTAGCAGTTGGAGGCTTAATTTCATTTCTGGGTGCTGATAAAACCATTAAAAGATACGTGTTAATTAATCTAATGCACAGTAACCGAGTTTTGATTTAGTATATATTTATGTTAATCCTTTGAACATGTCTAGATCTGCCACTACGTTATACTACAATCTTGATCATAAAGGCAAAAAAACTGAGAAAAAAAAGCTGTCCTTAAAAAGATTAAAAATAAATATTCTGTCTTGTGACGTACTGAAAATAGATAATCTGAGTTGACAAAATTTGCAATTGCTGTCCCCAAAAACGTCGCCCCCTGAAGTTATATAAGGTTTTAAGCAAATAAAATTTAAGAATCATATCGAAAAGAAACTTAAAATGTATTCATTTATTAAACTACGGTTTTAAATAATTCATTATGTTCCAAATGATTAATTTTTTGTACATTTCACCAAATATATGTACAATTTCTGTAATTTGAGTCACTACCACAGCCTCTCAGGATAGTTTCGATGTAGATGTATCATCATTTTCCTTTTAATTCCACCATTATAGCGAAGAATCGCCTGACTGCTAATCAGTAATTGTACCGTTTTGTTATATTTTACACGGTATCTTAAAATTGAAAACTACGTTATAGATGTAGGCTATATTTATATTAATCTTGACAAGTCAAAACATTTTATTTATATAGAAGCGACAAATGCAGGGCGTAAAACTTTATTGCAAAAATACATAAAATATCGAAATGATGTCATATATTCTGTTGAAGTACTTGACAAAATCATGTTTCCAATCACTTTCATCCTAATATTCCTTTTGATGTAGATTTCGGTGAAAGAACACCTTATAATATATTCCAGTAAAATGCATTGTATTATAAATATGTATAACGAATTTTGCCAGGAACTCATTCCTGTGGCGAATTACTTATTGTCGTTTCTATCAGCTGATCATCCACAAATTTAGAAAGATCGAAGATATCGTCTTCGTCATCGTAAGATTCATAATAATCATCATCGCTGCCTGACGACAACATGTTAAGCTCTTTTGGATTTTCCCCATCATATCCGGAATCAACCATTTTTTCAATTTGTCTATTTTCAACAGAATCAACGATGTCATTTCTGTTAAGTACTGTTGGTTGCCGCAGTTTTCTCAAAGCAAGATTTTCGTTTCTAAGGATAACCAGATCTTTTTCGACTTTCCTCTGCGAAAATGATATTTTGCCAGATGATTTTTCACTATTGATTATACAGAAATATACAATCATACAAGTTATCGGCAACAAACAAAGACATCCTTTAGTAAACTTTACAAGTTGTTTTTTCATGGCCTGAAAAAAAAAAATTAAAATATGCAGATTAATCTCAGGTATGGCGCGGTGTCCAGGGTCGAATTAGGGACCTTTTATTTGGGAGATGAATACTCTAACTAGGTGTTTCTGCTTTATGACCTAAAGATTCATCTAAAAATTTTAATGGGGCATTAGCTTTGTTTACGAAAAAAAATTATTTCGATTTTTTCTACTTTTACTACTTGTTGTACAATAACAATTAAGAGCTATACACAGACATAAAAAAAATATTATATTCCTATATAAAATGTTTATTTTGTGAAAAGTGTGGTGTGCATATACAATTAGAAAGGTTGAAGTGATCAATTGTCAATCTAGGTCTCTTAAACATTTCACAAAATATAAAGGAATATAATAATTTTTATGCCCGTGTATATCATTTTTTTTGGTATTGTTTATCAATCTAGTGAGTAGAAAAACAATGGGTAAAATGAAAAAAAAAACACAGCTAATGATCCTTTAAAACTAAACTCGTATGGGTATAAAATATAAGTGCACTCTTCGTTAATAAAACTGAGTGTGCTTTGAAATGAAATCCAGACAAACGAGTATGCAAACTTGACAGTTGTTTCTTTCAAAGTCAAAATATATATTTTTGATACATCATAGTTAAAAGAAATTCTTACCGTGGAAACTGTTATCATATATTTATCTGACACACTTGTATCAAGTTCACGTACTACAAAATCACAGCTACAGTAACGGAATCAATTATCTAAACATCAGATGTTCCAATACGAATTGTAACCTTAAAACGTTGGTAAACAAATCTCAATGCTTGTCATCTGTGGCGATTCCACTGCAACATACAAACTACTGTTGTAAAATATTTACATGGAGAATTATTGTCATTAGTTTGACTTTTGTTATCAGGTATAAGTAATCTGTAATATTTATTTATCTTCTAGATGAAACCATTTTATAATTTGTCGTATTCTAATGGACTTGGAGTTTCGATTAACCATTGGTGCTTCTTCATTTTTACTTCATGTATGATTATTTTTTAAATAAAACGTAAACCAATTTACAACATTTCTTTTGTATTCTATTAACTGATATATCCTTTCTAGAATTGTTTGTGTAGGGATACACTGTCAAATCATAACAAGGGTGATAAGCTATTTGCCGACACTAAAATACTAGAGCTTACAGTAATGCGTGGTACAAAAGCAAGATAAAATGTGTTACCTGTACACCCCTACTTTTGGAATATTCGATTGCTGACAGAACCTTTATGTTGACGACACTATACTCCCTTTCTTCACATTCCGCCAAGAATTTTTCATTTTCATTGGTCGGTGAAGTTGAAAACAGGCAGTGGATTTATGTTTCAATGGGTGTTTTTTATCTGACGTGACAGGTTTTGTTGACCGTCTTCGATGCACTTTTTGAATTATACTTTTTTATCGTTTGTCTAATTAAAATTAGTTGGCATTTTTTATCCTTTCTATAGACTGACGGTTAATTTTGCAATTATACAATGTGAGACAGGACTAAATGATCATCCGAAAAATCTGCGAGTTTCCCTTCTTAAGCTGACAGTTTGTTTTAAGACAGCAACTACACACAATAGGAATTATTAAAAAATATAGGTTTATTTTGAATTCTTTAATGGCGTCTTAAGCCAATTTACAAAATTTCAGTAATGTGGTGGTAGCCTGTTTATAATGCTGGAGGAAAGAACCCAGTTATAATGTATCGAAAAAAGACAAACAGCCTTTTGCTAGTAAACTGGCAAACCTTCTCACAGTATCAGACTAGATATGAGATTAGGTTTCTGAAAACTACTTGGCTAGATGACATTAGTTTTGAAAACTAAGCCTTTGTCAACTGATAATCTATCTTAAGAATGAATGGAATATTGTGTACAATAAAGGTTCCATAAGAGAACATCGGGACAAATAATTGTATTTGCGAATCAGGGGCCCGTTTTATGAAAGATCATAAATCCTAACTTTTAGTCCTACATTGTAACTACCATGGCAACGCAATGCTGATTGGTCATTCCCATGACAATTAGGAATAAAACTTAATTTTTAGGACCTTTCGTAAAAGGGACCCCAGCAACATACGTCATATTTACATTTCCCACAGCAGTCTCCCATAGACTCAGTGTTAATCTAGACAGCGTACACATCAGATATAAATGAAATTCCTCATATGAAGTCACACAATTATGTAACTCAATTCATAACATGACGTCACACCAAGATAAATCATTTAGAAAAACTCTTTACTTTACTATTCTACCTTGAACTTGCCTGTTCCATCAAAATGAGACTGATCACATATAAGATGGGATATTCTATTCCATTATTTTGTTTTTCAATTTGAAAACTTTTGATATGTGAATATAACCAATGAACGATTGTGTCAATATGGATGCCTTTTGGGTGTCAGATAAGAATATTCAAGACATAAGAATGTCACCTAAATGACATCCATATCTACAATAAATGCATTCTGACAAGCGCTCATTCATTAAAATAAACAACAACATAATGGCTCATCAGTTTAATATAAAAATTCTTTTATTCACCTATTCTTTCTTGAAATTGATCAAGAATCCATACATACGTGTTCATCATTCCAATCCCAACGTCAGGTGACATATATCAAAACATGTTTAAAATTTTCATCTTTCTTTAAGAGTGCTAACAATAATATTTACAATCTTAAATTTTACTTCAAATACTCAATACATATATTTATTATCTTCTGGTAAATATACTGATGTAGGATTCTACACGAGACATCAGCATGGATGAAGCTACATATATCTACAAAATTATGATGAGTTAACACATACACTTTTAGTATCTGTTTAAATAAATGAAAATACAGAGAAAGAAAGATGGATATTATAAAATAAGGCAAAATGTATAACTAGAGACACATCAAATTACAAATGTATAAATGGTCATATATCTTTCTAGTACATATATTCATAATAAACATTCTCTCATGGCGACTATTGGAAAATGGTTATAAAGCTCAAATAAGACGTCAACATGAGGACTCCAAATTTTCACGAGATCTAAAGCATCATTTATTCCCAGAGAATTTGTCATCAAGACATCCCCAAAATGAGCTACTAAAACAGTCATACTTCAAAATTATATGATTTTCCATTCGATGGAGATATGATGACAAAGTTCTGAATAATATAATGATTCACAGAACTACTAAAGATGGCAAAAGCTTTGACAAACAATTATTTTTAACGCATTAACCACCCTAAAAACAATGGAATCTCGTTCATAACAATTACATCACTCAGTCCATTTATGATTTCAGGGGTGAACAAGATGATTTGTCTCCTGGATAAAAGGCTATTAAAATTCATAATAACGAGTTCTGTGTATATAACAAATTGTAATGTTATGTTTGTTGTATCTTGTAAGTTTAGTAAAAAGTGATTGCATAAAAGTAAAATAATTTATACAACATTTACATTGAAACACTCTCTCCTGCCTTTAAGTGGATACACAAAACTCTCATAGCTTAATAATAACACAAGACTTGAAATCATTTCACGAGTTTACAACATTAAGCGATCTCTCTTCAACCTTCTCATTTTTGTAACGAATGAACTGTAAAGTTTTTATCAATTGTCCAAATAAAATGCAAAAGATGAATAAAAGATGTTACAACTTAAAATCACATTCCAAAAAATATACAGAAATGTTAAAACTATATTCAACTCTTTTTTTTTCTTCAGATCAAGCAAGTTTTTGGTCACAAGTATACTGAAATTATTCTATTTTGAACTCTTAAAATACTGTCCATGTTGTTCTAATTTTGCAATTAGATATATGTAAGTACAACTCCTACCCAGTCGTTTTATAACACCATATAACCAGAGATTTTAGCAAGAATTCAAGCTTGGCATTATTAGTCAGGTTGCTGAGATCGGTAAAAATTGAATATCACTTATTTAATCATAAAATCGCTAAAATTACTTCTTCCTAACACTTTACACCCTACTTTCAGGACAAAACGCTCAATTTTAGTCTAGCTAAATTTCTCAAATTATATGGTAACTACAATATCAGGTATCAAGTGAGCATGGATACCTACACCCATTTTCAATTTCTCATAACTTTTTTTTTCCAGATATCAACTTCAAGGATTTATCAACAGAACAACATTTTCAGTGATGTTAAATTTGTTCAACACTTATATATATATGTCTTTTATCAATTTTCCAATAATTTCCTGAACCTGCATGAAACTTCTTTTGTGAAACAAAACACCATTAGGAATACTAAATCTCATAAAGTCTCTTGTTAGCAAAGTTCAGCCTTTACAGAAAAATGTAACAAAACTAAAGCAGGAGAGTTCAAAGTTCAATCTTCTACATAGCCTTCACCTTCATCATCTTCATTTTGGGTTGTTTTCTTTTCATTTCCTTGCGATTTTCTCTTTCCTGTTAGGGATATAGAAAGACGTGATTACTTTTCTGCTGTACTTAATTTCATATAAGGAATTTATAAAATATGTGGACAAAAAAATCATTCATTGCAGAAATGTATTTCAATGTCTCAAAATTTATTTATACAATTTTAAAGTAAATACAGTCAAAACTTGTTATGTCTAGATTGGTAATCTCGATTTGCACGGTTATCTAGAGATCCAGCGCTGGTCCCAGCAATTTTCCTTCTATATCTTAGTTAAAAAGATCTGATAACTCAAGATCGGTAAAGTTGAAAAAAAAATGCTAATATTGATGTTAAAACATGGTCCTGATACTTAATTTCAATGTGAAAGTGACCAGTTATCTTGAGGTTAATCTTCATTTTTTACATTTTCATTAAATTATCATGTGATGACATGACAAGTGCTGAAAAAATATGCCTTCTGTATCATTTTTTGAGTACATACAATGAATAAATATCTTCACAAAAATTCAAGTATTGTGGCAGTTACAGAGGTGCTTACGAGAGAATTCAGGATTTTATTTTAGTTGACCTTTTAACTCAAGGACCCATTTATCTCGAATTTTTTTACTTGGTCCCAACGACTTCAAGATACCAAGGTTCAACTATATATTTTTAACAATTACTAATACGATGACAATTTAAATTATTCAAAATTTGATCACTGTACCACAAAACAAACATACCTCAAGTTTTCTTGCTCTATCAGGGTCTTCCTCATTCAGCAATTTCTCTTTCTCTGCCCGGCGTTTTTCCTCCCTGCGAGCTTGAGCAGCTTCTTGTCTTTGAGCATGAGTGGCCCGTTCATAAGCTTCCTCGGCTTTCTGGCGATTTTTTTCAGCCTTGTTTTTGCCCTAAAATGGTAAATGAGACTATATAAACATTACCTGTAAAGCAATTTAAAAAGAATTGTCTTGACAATATTGATAAGGGCATTCCAACATAGGAAGTACACTAGTTATGGACTGATGTTTTAAGGGTTCCACATGCTCAATCTTATTAATTTAAATCTTGCCCTGACCAATATTTGACTTGCCCTGATCATCGATTCTCTCAACACTTAATTTTTTTTAGATTGCCCATTGGCTAGCTGTCCGTATTTTTCAACTTGCCCCAGCCATAACTGAGCATGTCCCTAGCGTCGGGCAAGTGGATTTGTTCTGCCATGTTCTTCCATGTATAAAACTATAATACACATCAAAGCTCTACTTTTACAGTGAAGAATAAAAAGCTCTTACTTCTCTGCTAAGTTGTAATCGACTGATTTTTTCAATACAATGGAACACAAGCTGCAGCAGAGGCTTCATGGATTCCATGTCCGAAGGTTTACTCTTCCCCTTTCCAGGAACTATGAAAAAAAAAAAAGAATTTTCATTTACATGAATACTTAATTACTATACTTTGCAGAACGAAAAAGCTTCAAAATGTGCACAACACAGTGAACTTTGCCTAGTGAAAAGTTTGGCAGTATAAAACACACACTGAATTTTTCAAATTTTTCAAAAAATTGAAGACTTGATTACATGTAACACACTTAGTGCTACATAATATTATAATCACAAAAAGCTTTGCAATAGGTAACAGAACTTGGCCAAAGGTAACAAAACCTCATAAACTGGTAACAAAAGCTTGGCAATGGTTCAGGTAACAGAAGCTTGACCAAAGGTAACAAAACCTCATAAACTGGTAACAAAAGCTTGGCAATGGTTAAGGTAACAGAAGCTTGACCAAAGGTAACAAAACCTCATAAACTGGTAACAAAAGCTTGGCAATGGGTAAGGTAACAGAAGCTTCTCAAAAGGTAACACAACTTCGTAAATTGGTAACAAAAGCTTGGCAATGGGTAAGGTAACAGATGATTGACCAAAGGTAACAGAATCTCGTAAATGGGTAACAAAAGCTTGGCAATGGGTAAGGAAACAAAAGCTTGGCAATGGGTAAGGAAACAAGAGCTTGGCAATGGGTAAGGAAACAGATGCTGGGCAATAGTTAAAGGAAATTGGCAAAATGTTATGAAAGCTTGGCATTATATAACATGTGGAGTTTTTACATTGTGAAAAAAAAAATTGGCAATTTACAATCCACATTGAATTTCATAAAACAGGAAGTATTAAAAAATTTGATATTCTGTTTGTGATAAGGACTTAATTGGATGTGAGACAAATTAAACAAAATAAGATTGTGTATGTCATCTTTAAGTTGTTTAATATAGCCACAAAGTATGTTAATTGGAAATTTATATTATTCATATGCTGAGATTAAATATACCTGTCATTTAATTTATGATTAATATTTTTTGTGTGTCATTCTCCCTGTTTGTAATTTTTAGAAACAGTTTATTTGAACAGAACTGGAGGTACTTAGAGAGAATCAGAGGTCTCTGTGCATGTTTCAGTAGGAATGTTTACAAAAGAAATATTTGATAGATTAAATCAAAGGGAGCTAACTCAAATTAGAGACGTCAGCAGTAATCAGTACCCATGATGCCATCAAAAGACAACTTTACATAAACTTGAAAAACAGTCACACACACACACACACACACAGAGTCAGTCACACACACACACACAAACACACACTGCAGGAGGGTGTGTAAAGTGTTAATCTGTTTTATATATTTCATATAAAATCATTTTTTTTTCAAAACATTCATGCAGAGTCATATCTAATGTAACTTTGACATGTTTGATAAAACTCACACCATAAAAGTAAAATTATCTAACACTTTCATTGTGAATTTGGTCATGATGTAAACAAAATTGTGTTTTAGACTAAACTCAGTAATTTTTAAAAACAATTAAATTCTTTATTCACCATTCCCAATTTACACAGATTAAAAAGAGACATTAAAACTTTGTATCTGGCAAAACTCGTTAGTATTATAAAAATGAAAGGATGGAATTCTGTAGCAAAAGAAAAACACAAACTTCAACACATTCATGCTTAATTGTGAAAATGATACTGAAATTAAATAAAGAAATATTTTGTTCAATGTATTTCTATATGAAATGAACAGAGAAGTATAAATACATTTCCTCACTTTTGTCACCCTGCTGTACTTACACATGTATACCAAAATCAATTTTCAGTAGATTTCATTTTTCAAAGTTGTTGTTTCACAATTTAGAATTCTTACCATTGAAACAGAAACACAGAGCAGGTTTTCCTTCTGGCTTCTTAGAAGTTTGAGAATCACTGTCAAGAAAAAAGCAGAATAATCTTATCAATTTATATCAAGTTAAATAAAAATTCAGAAAAGACTTCCCACTTTAATATTTCAATATAATCTATCAAATTTACTATTTCCCGCCAAATATACCGCCCCACGGTATATTGTTGCACCACTATTAAATGCAAAAGTTAAAAATCTTCCCACTTCAATTTTTCAATTTAATCCATCAAATTTACTATTTCCCTCCAAATATACCGCAATATACCGTCCCACGGTATATCGTTGCACCACTATTAAATGCAAAAGTTAACAGGTGGACGATGATGAAGAACGACAAACATTTGGCTATATGCATTAATTAGCACTAATTAGGCCATACAAAAAAAATGCCTAGGTTCTCAGGCCACTTTTTAAAAATATGGATGATTTTTTTTTTTTTTTTTTTTTTTTTTTTTTTCAGAAGAAGAAAGAGAAATTTCATCAAATCCACTGCTTCAGCTGTCTAGATATATCTTATCAATCATGATCTGCTTACCCTTCCAGGGCACAAATGTGTATTATCAAGATGAAGAAAACTTTGCTCGTATGTGAGATTTGGCAGACATCTCACTCGATGTAGTCAATGTTAAGTAACAGCCTCAATAGAAACGTAACTTTTTTATGTTCGTCAAGCGCACAGACGACTTTAAGTTATTCCTAAACACAAAATCAATATCGGAATATGAAAAAATTCCGGATTTTGACGAAAATAAAAATCGTCGACGCGGGAGTAGGGATGCGGCGGGGCCTGAGAAAATATCCTTACCTTTCAGTCACATTCATTAAAAAGGAAGTTTCGTAGTATTGAAAAAATCTTAAAAGTAAAATATCTTACTCTTGAACTCTGGCTCCAGCATACTGGTCAGAAAAATGCATATACTCCACTAGAGATTCATATTTTTGTAGGACCTGACACACCTACAAATAGAACACAGTGTTGTGCTAATTCTGTATGTACTCAAAGTTAATCGAGATACAGGGATGTGATCTGATAGTGATGTAAAGGTGTCCGCCTCTCTTTCTACAGGTGTATAAAAAGGGAAAAGTCTACCTAATATTTTTAATTGGAATTATTACCAAGAGGCCCATGGGGCCTTAAGTCGCTCACCTGGCAAAATTGGTCAACATTGCAGAAAACATAAAAAATGTGTAAAAAACAAAATGGCTAATAAACATGAAAAACAGTAGGCTCATTGGGGGCCTTAATAATCACCTGAGTGAAATGTATTTTACTGACAATATACTGAAAAGCAACCAACAGCTTGAAAAACTCATTGAAATGGAAAATTAACTTGCATAAGGGTAGACTTGCCTTCGATATTTTTATAGATCTTTCAAGATAATGTGCAACAACAGTAGAAAACATGCGGAATCCATTTAAAAGGGGAACTAACTTTCACAAGGATCACCCTCACAAGGGTTAACCTGACAATTTAATTCCTGTTACTTTTTCGTAGATCTAAGCATACAAAACATTTTTGCTTCTTTCTCTTTTTCTCTATCTATTATACTTTTCAAGATAATTTCAAAATACATCCAAAAACATGAAATATCCACTTAAAAGGGTAAAAACTCCCATAAGGGGCAACCTGACAATTTTGGCTCTATTAACTTTTTTGTAGCTCTTTGCATGCTGAACATTTTTGCTTCTTTCTTTTTTCTCTATCTATTATACTTTTCAAGATAATGTCAAAAAGCATCCAAAAAATGAAAAATCCATTTAAAAAGGGAAATAACTCCCATAAGGGGGCAACTGAAAATTTTGGTCCTATTGACTTTTTTGTAGATCTTTGCATGCTGAACATTTTTGCTTCTTTCACTTTTACTCTACCTATTATACTTTTCAAGATAATGTCCAAAAACATCCAAAAACATGAAAAATTCACAAAACAATGGAAATAACTCCCACAAGGGTCGACCCGACAATTTCCATCAAAATGAAATATTTGTAGATTTTTGCAAGCTGCTCATATTAAGGTAACGGGTTTTTCTCTAGCTTTAATAATTTTGGAGATACATGTATCAAATCAAAAATATCTGCTGACTAATTTGTTCTATATTTAGCCATGGCAGCCATGTTTGGTCCTAGCCCCTTTTCATCTGCAACTTTATGCGCCTTTACATGGTTATACTTCCTGTCAAGTTTGGTTCAAATTAGTCCAATGGTTCTCGAGAAGTAGTCAAAAATGTTGAAAATTTTACAAAAAAATTTACACACCCTAAATGTCAATGCAATTATATCTTGAAACCTGAAATAATTACATGTATAATGAAATGATGATAACTAAATACTTCAGGTGGTAATGACTCAGGTAGAAAACCAAACACTTTAACCATCTCTTGGCAACAATACTAATTAACCAAGTCAGGTTTTTGCAACAATAAAGGAGCATTACCTTTGTTTTCCAAAAACAAAAAAACAAATTATGTTATTTACTACTAAGATTGAAGTACAATAACAAATGAGAGATTAAACACAGGCATAAAAATTCTTATATTCCTATATATTTTGTGCAAATGACGTCAGTTCCATTGTCGTATGAATATACAAACAGTAAGGTTGAGTTAATCATTTGCTAATGAATAATAGCCAAACTTTCACAGATTGTAGAAAAATTATGCCAGTGTATATCTCTTTTTTGTTGTTAAAAATCAATCTAAGTAGTAAAAAAAGAATTTCGAAAAAAAAAAAACACAGCTAATGCCCCTTTAATTTGATAGAGCTATCTCATTGATTTGATTTACATATAGGAAATGTCAAAGAAATGAGATGAGTTGTGTACCTTTTTGTCCATTATAGCGTTGGTTGCCTCCCCTATTTCACTCAGCAGTTGAAAACATGTTGGAATATCATACTTCTTTTCTACATTTTTTCTTTCTGTGAACTGACTCTGAGAATGAAAAATATAATCGATAAGGACTTGAAAATTTTGTTAGAGATTAAAAAATTTAGAATAAACTGATAGACATTTGCTCTTAATTAAGAAAAAACATATTTAGTTAAATGTTCATTAGGACCAGTGATTTTTCGTTATTACCGAATCCCAGACAGAATCAGTAATCTGAAATGGAATTTGTGTTTTTGAAAAATCTGTAAAAATTCCAACAGGAGATAATAAACAGTGAACAAATGTGCTGTTTCTATGTGTTATAAACTTTGTTTCTTTGTTTATTTAAAATATTGCATCACATAATCTTGTGTCAATTTCTGTATTATAAGTCATGTAGGTCTAGAGAACTTACAAATTATTTATAAAATATTTTATCATAAAAAAAAAAACAGAACAGACAAGGTTGCATTTATTTTTTATTTGCTTCCCCATAGACAAATCATTCACTAAATTTGTGTGGCAGACAATTGAAAGTATGATTATGAATCTATATTATTAGATATTCTTCATCTAAAGTATGTCTTTAGTTTTTTATCTTATGAAAACAGAAAAAAAACAAAAACGGAATTCATCAAAACTGAAAACAGAGCTGGGGCAAATTTGAAATGGAAATCACTGGCTCCAGTTCATTATAATATTTATACAGCCATGAATTATGATGGCATCTGCAGACTTGCCAACATTGAGAGCTGAAAAATACTAGTGATGAATGAAGAGGTTTGTATTGACTGAAGGTGGTGTGTGCATGTGTGTCGGTTGGGGTTGTAGTTGCTCAAGATGTTGAAATTCGCAGATATACAAATATATATATATATATATATACATATATATATATATATATATATAATTTAAGCACCCAGGTGGCTCTGTTCTTTTTATTACTTTAAAACCTTTTTTTCAATTGTCAGATCAACATAGAAATCATACTGGCATATATTGGGGTTCTGAATCTTGAGGATTATGATAAAATCTTAAGGGTTTCGCTACATCTGTTAGTGTGAGCAAGTTCTTGCTACTGTAACTGTTTTTAACACATTTAAATATTCATGACTGTACAATCTTGTAGTCTTGTGGATGAAATAATAGAATAATATAAATTCAAAATTTGATACAGTCACAGAATATGCTTGAACTAATAATTATCAATCTGAACAACGGAAAAAAAAAGGATTGAAAAAGGGAGTATTATATTGTTTCCTCATTTGTACTGACCAGATCTAGTAAGTCCTTATGGAGCTTGCTTGCTGAACGTTTCTGTGCTATAGCAAAGACAAACTTATCCATCACTTTGGGCTCCATGTCAACTTGTACAACCTACATATAAAAAACAAAAAAGGTATATTGAAACACAAATACAGTGAAACCTGTCTTGAGAGACCACATTTTGAGAACCATACAATTCAATAATACTGTCAGGCCACAGGTTACGCTAAAAGGAATGACCGTAACCTGCAGGTTGCAATAACAATAATGAAAACTTAAAAAAATGAAATTCATCGAGAAGGAAAAGGAAGTTACTTGATTTGTATTTGTCGTAACCTCCATGTAACCTGAACGATCGTTCCTGTCTTATTTAGTGGTCTGACTACGAATAAAATATCTTTTAACAGACCACCTGTCTCGAGAGACCATATTCGAGTGGCAAATGAGCTGGTCACTGTAAACACAGGTCATTTTTTTGCAAAAATTACAATAAAAATCCAGTACATATGTATGTGAGGCATGGGATGTATTTAGAATCATGAGACATGTACAGTACCATGTAAGTATTGTAGCTGTATGAGCGATAGTAGCAGGTAAAACTGACCTCAACCAATCTTGCAAAACATGTGTTTCATCACATACTTTGATATCAAATTTATACATTTTGAATTACTGTTATCAAAAAACCCAAAAATGATGGAAAAAAAATTTCTGAGAAACACACCACTCAACTCACAATTTGATCACAAGCAGGTTTGAAAATTCCAGCAATGGAGCTGATGAGGTCCTGTCTTTTGAGAAATTTAAGTTCCACCAACATGCCCTCTACACAGGATCTACCACTGCACCACAGGGCATAAATGTTCTCAGATTCCTTCATTAATGTTCCAGACTGGGCCTCTTTACTTGTGCCATCATCCCCTATAAAATCAAAACAACATTCATTTCGTTTGTTATTTCATGTCAAAATTCATATGTTAACTTATATAATGAGAGAGAGAGAGAGAGAGAGAGAGAGAGAGAGAGAGAGATAGAGAGAGAGAGATAGAGAGAGAGAGAGGAGAGAGAGAGAGAGAGAGAGAGAGAGAGAGAGAGAGAGAGATTTTTTTGGCCTTTATATACTCACCAACAATGGAAAAGTTTTGTTCCAGTATATCTTTATGTGCATTCAGCCATGATTGAGCTAATTTATGATTTTTACTCTTTCCTTGAAGAAAATTCAGAAAATAAACTCCGAGGCCAGCTAGCATCAATATTTCCATGTAAAAGCTGTCCCAGTTTGTTCTGAGATACAGAGGTATCTGAAAGAAAAAAAAAACTCATATCAACAAGCTAATTCGCAGAATTTATATCCCCCGCTTTCTCTCCCTTTTGTAATGGGGTAATCATATTGTAGGTGAACTCTTTTGAGGTTAGGTTGAAACAAGTAATTTTCATGCTGTTGACACAAGATGTATTGCTTGGAAATCGAACAAAAACTAAAGCCTTATACACAGGTTAGATGTGTTATTGAACGTGTATTATGGAATAAAGTGAACTGGTTGAAATAAGCATACATTGAATATTTCATACTTGTACATGTAATGATGCTAAGCAGATCCGTGGTAAAATGTCTTTTTTCATTAATCAAGGGGCCAAATAATGTGTGCCAAAAGTGGCGATTGAACTTCACTGAGCCCTTTAGGCATATAACCTAGTTACCAAGTTTGAAGAAAATCAAACATTTGTTGCCAAGATTGCATAGAAACAGCAGAAAATGACTTTCTTCGTTAATCAATGGTCCATAACTCACCAAAAGTGGCGATCAAACTTGGTCGAGCCCTTTAGGCTTTTTGAAAGATGACTTTTTTTAAAAACAAATGTCACATTGAGTTCATGTTATTCTTGAAATTTTTACCGATTTACATACAATTAGCTTTTTGTAACTTATGCAAATGACTTACAAATATACAGTCAACTAAACTTATAATGAAGTGGCAAGGAGATAGATTTTAACCTCATTCTAGCTGGATTTTAACATTCAGACTTCGTTATTCGGATTTATATAGTATAGAGTAGGAAATGCATATGGAAGAGATATATCCTCGTATTAGATTATATATGGACTCATTGTAAGCGGAGTTGACTGTACATATAATAACAACATACCTCGGCACTCTGGATTCCCTGATGTTCTTGTGACTTGGTTCCAGATTCTCTGTCTTTATCAAAGCCTTCAAACTCATCCTCATCTGTGAAGTGTTCAAACTCATCATCCTCGGTCTGTTTGTAGAAGAGTAAAGTGGTCAAAGAATTGTCAAATCATTGGGAAAATTCAGTCTAAAGAAATTTATACTTTTAAAAAACAAGATGTGTTTGTGAAACACAAATGCCCCCGGTCCCAACAAAATATTGCACATTATATGTAAGTGGGACAGAAGGATGGACAGACAGACAGCCAGCCAGCCAAACGGATGACCCAAACACTAGAAGCCCCCGGCAGACCTTCCAGTTTCAGGCTCGGGGGCATAAAAACTGATACAAAGATTTTATTGAAAATAAAAGGATAGTCTGAACAGTGATCTTTCAGGTGGGGGGGGGGGGGCATACAAACTGATACAAAGATTTCACTGAAAATAAAGGGCGGTCCGAACAGTGCCAATAATTACCTCCACAGTGGAGTCCTCTTCATCCTCAGTCTCATCTTGTTCTACTTTTGTATCTTGCTTATTTCCCTTGTCTTGTTGTGGTGGAGCAGAAGTATCTTTATCATCTTCAAAAGCAGCATCCTCTGTCAATAGAAATAGTATTAACAGACTGAGTACAGACCGCAAAATAACGCAGGAGCGATCATTCAGGTTATGTGGAGAGTAGCTCAGAGTACGACAAATACAAATCATGTAACCTCCTTTTCGTTCTCGATGAATTTCATTTTGAAGTCTTCATTATTGCTATCTGCAGGTTATGGTCATTCCTTTTAGGGTATAGAGAACCCTTCAGTTGAATAATGGTTTACATATATAAAAACTCATGAGAGACACTATTTCAGTGTCAGATGGGGTGGTCTTTCAAGACAGGTTCTACTGTATAAACTGTAAACTTAGAGTGTGTAATAGAAGATTCTGAAGCTACATGTATATGGATCATTTACCCTACAATGAACTAAATCATATAGAAGGATGTTGTATATACCATCTTCAAACTCGGCAAATTCGTTGTCATCAATTTCAGCATCATGTTGATTAGCTGCATTGGCCATTGACACGGCTGTCAAGGCTAGGAAAGCCAACACGAACATCAGTTTGTATTTCATTCTGTAACAGACAATGGAAGTATAACAATAAGTCAGTAATTACTACAATTATATTTATGTACATGTACATATTGCATCAAGTTGTCTGAGAAAATGCACAAGAGACCCAATGGGCCTTAATGGTCACCTGAGCAAAACAAAAAATGAATTACCGTACAAATGTAAGTGTTTACCTGACAATTTCCGCCCTACTTACATCTTTGTAGATCTTTGTGTGTTGAACATTTTTGCTTCTTTCACTTTCTCATTATCTATTACATTTTTCCAGATAAAAAACATGAAAAATCCACTTAAATCTTAAGGGGAGATAACTCCAAATGAGTCCAATAACCATTGACCTGACTATTTCTGCCCAGTTTACTTTTTTGTAGATCTTTGCAAACAGATAATTTTTGCTTCTTTCACTTTCTCTCTATCTACATGTATCATACATGTGATTTTCATGATGTTAAAAAAGCCAAAAACATGAAATGCCCACTTAAAAGAGGAAATAACTCCCAAAAAGGGTTGACCTGACAATTTACTGACTTTTTTGTAGATCTTTGCAAACAGATAATTTTTCTTTATTTCACTTTCTCTCTGTCTACATGTATCATACATATGATTTTCATGATGTTAAAAAAAGCCAAAAACATGAAATGCCCACTTAAAATAGGAAATAACTTCCAAAAGGGTTGACCTGACAATTTAGGCACTACTCACTTTTATGTAGATCTTTGCTTTAGCTTTAATAACTTTGGAGATACACGTACATGTATTAAAAAAAAAATATCTGCTGACTCATTCGTTCTACTGTATATTTAGCCATTTGGTCCTAGCCCCTTTTCATCCAAATACTTTATGTGGTTTTATATGATTATACTTCCAGCCAAGTTTGGTACACATTGGCCCAATGGTTCTGGAGAAGTAGTCAAAAATGTCTAAAATTTTACAAAAAAAAACTTACCTATATTTTCCATTTACTTAGGTGCCCATGACCATGACCTTTGACCCCATGGCCTTGAAATTTTGTTAATATGATCCTTAGCTAAACTGTAAGGCATATTTGGCATTGATATTGTTTTATTGGAACATTAAAATGTTGGTAAGCTGTCATATCCAGGCTGTTACGTACTACTTCGGCAATTACAGGGTTGGGCAGACAACAAACTCATTGTATGCAAAAACATGTATAACACAACCAATCAGATTAAACATTTACAGCAGCCATGATTCTAGGAATTCTGACAAATCATAGAGTTCTTTGCCATGTACCAGTAGTATTAGTAAAGTATTTAAAGCCCATACATGTAGTACACACTGGCGGACTCTGACCATAAGAGGGCGCTGTAATTATTGGACTTAATTCCAGATGGAGGGTGCCCAAGTAGAGCAGTGGTTAGCACATTCACTTCTCACTATGACTGCAACCGGATTTGATCCTTGGATTTCACAGGGGAGTATGTGAGATGGTTGGATGGTTGCTCACATCGGGAATTTGTCCGAGACATAAACATGTCAGAATTGCAAAGTCATAACTTAAAAGCGCATTGCAAATGAGCTAATTAACTACCGTACTATCCATTGTAATCCCTTACATATGATTTCTGCTTCTCTGATGCATAAAATCTTTTCAATGTTCAAAGAATTTTGCTGGCTCAGCAATCTACAATGCGACCAAATCACTCGCAAATGCGACCATTTTTTAGATTTTGGCGAGTGTTTATCCTCATTCAGTCGCCACATTGCGACCAGTTTTTCCCCGAACCGGAAATCAAAAGTTTGTCCGTTCTCACTGTGAAATTACATGATCGAAACCATGGTCTGTTATGCGCTTTACAACAACAAATTTGGTTATTCAGTCTCGGCATCTAACTCGCGTTGATTACTGTATAAAAACACGTTGTATTGCTCTCATGTTTTCGACTTGAAATTTTCCTAACAGCACACGATGGCATTTTCTTCTCTCGGTCGATTTCAACAGAAGCATCATTAGACAATACTAAATTTACACGATCCTGGTTAAAGGAATACTGGAACAGAGTTATGGCTAGTGTTCGACTAGGCCGAACTTTCTGCCCCGATTTCGATTTTAATTTAAGCGATTTTTAAGTGGTAAAATCGGGGCAGAAAGTTCGGCATAGTGTTCGACGAGGAGGGCAGGCAGACCACAGCCTAATTCCTGTGGGGATTATATCGTGGCCGTTTTATCGTGGGGCAACACAATAAAACGGCCGAAACAGAATCCCCAAAGGGATTAACCACAGTCGGAACTGGGAATTTTATCTGTAAATTAAAATCGAGAGTCGGACAAGAACCTATAAATTAAAGAACTTCATAGTGTTTTGTCTGACGATCAAGTCATGGGTGTTGGACTCTAGATTTTAACTTACAGGCAAAATTTCAATTCTAGTGGGCAGTCTCTGTTTTGTAAATTCTGTCGAAAAGAAACTGGCGCTAAATATTTAAAAACAAAGTTTAAGGTTGCCTCAATATTAGAGCAACAAATATGAAAAATATAGGCATATAAACACTACTGGATTGATAAAAAATGCACAAAAAGGTCAACATGCAGTTAATAACCTTGTTTTAAATGGATCGAAACAATAAAATGTTACATAAACTTAGAAAATTAATATTTTATTTCATTTCTATATTTTCATCCAGTGGATTTTTAATGAACACACACACACACACACACAGATATATATATATATATATATATATATATATATATATATATATATATATATATATATATATATATATATATATATACAAATAGGCATCGGAAGCAAATTGAAAGTGGGGGGGCTAAACCAACTTAAAACACACACACGCCAGAAGTGGGGGGGGGGCTAAACCAACTTAAAACACACACACACCAGAAACGTCTTGGGGGTTTAGCCCCAATTTTCAACACCTATGCCTATCTTTGCCAAAAAAGGGGGGGGGGGGGGGCTGGTGCACGAGATACATGTGAAATAGTTTGGGTTAAGTGATATTGTTACTCACTGTTCATTTTCAGACTTTAGTTGTAGGAAGAATGAAATGAATAATTTATTTGGTTTACTTTTGTGGTTGTTTTATTTGGTAAAATGTGTGGCCAATAAAACGTGCTTCAGTGTGTGGCCGAATTTTCACTCAGTGTCCCAAGGCAGGTAATTTAGACCTGCTAAGGTGTTTTTTATTTGTAATGTGAATTTGTGCTGTCTCTTCATATTTTTCTTATTTATTTAGTTTATTAATATACAATAAATATAAAATAAATATACTAGTGTCTAAGGTAAATTTGATAGTTTTGTTTTATTTTATTCTGTAAGAGCTAGCTGGTGACTGGAATCTGCAACCGAAAGGGGCAGCTGGACCTGTGTTGTCTATATTTGTAATTCACTCGTGTCTATATGTGTAGTTCACGCTAGGATGAATCATTACACATATTTAAAAATCCTGCGATTAATTTTTATTTGTCATGGACATGGATATTTAATTCAGTATATATAAGATACTGCTACGTTAAATAAGTGGTAAGTATCAACCACTTTATTTCAATCAGCCAAAACCAGCGGACCTAGGTTACTTGGCACAGACTATAGCAAACCTTTTGCAGACTTAGACTAGGCCATAATGACTAGTGTTGTACATTGAACCCGATCACGAATCGCATCCATTATTTGGGTATTGTGACTGCATGAAATGATGGATATGCTAGGATAGAGCAAAGTATAAAGCATAAAAACATACCGGTAATGTTGCATTTAATTCATGACTAATATTAATAAATACTTGTAACACATAGTTTAAGTTTTAACACCAAGGAAACAGTCAGCCACTCAATATTATATTTAACACAATGAGTGAATGGCCGGGACATTTACGTGATAAAAACACAGAACATTAATCCCTTTTGACGATTCTGTCGTCCCCGCTAGGGGCAACAGGACAGAATCCCCAAAGGGATTATCTGAACATGTTTAACTGTTGACAAATGCTTTCGCCCTCTCCATAGGTTTATTTATGTATTATTATGCGAGCGCTAGATAGCACTTTATTGTAGAAATGTCGCAACTTGAGTCAAGTCCAATGATTACAGCGCCTTCTTACGCCGTAAGTTACGGTCTCAGTCCTCCAGTGTGTACTATGGGCTTCAAAAATTTCAACCGGCACATCCCAAACGAGGCTCGAGCATACGGGTTCCTAGAAACATGAATGCCCTAAATTTCTAATCTGATTGGTTGAATTATTCACTTGGTTTAGTGTTGAATCTAGAGCAACATAGCATGGCGCCGCGCCATGCCCTTTTTTTGAAACGCCATGCCCTTTTTTCCAGCGCCATGCCCTTTTTCATGATGTCAATCGCCAATAACGCCCCCCCCCCCCCCCTAAAAAAATCCCTTCGGCGAAATTGCTTGTGAAAACCCCCATCCCTATTGTTTACTCTTTAATCTGTTAATTGCCCCAATTACCCGTGTCAAGACTATGTATATTTCACGTTGAAACCCTCAGGTAATCCCCGAGATAGGGCAGTCAAACGACTCATAGGTGATTGGGAATATCGACAAACTCGCTGAATTTCCGCTATTTTCAAATGGCTAGAAAATTAAATGTATACGTAAAAAATAAATGTACAAGCAAATAAAACGATGTTTTATTTCAAAATATCCCATTTAAAAAGGTTATGTGCTGCTACGTGGTTGAATTCATCATTTGAAGCAGGCTCTAGTTCGCGAGTGGGAAAATAGCTTGTCTCCACGGACATGTTGATTTTAAACCGATTCACGCAAATTGCTTGTAGTTGCCTGTCGTACGAAGTACTAATATACATGTAGGAATTCTAGGAATTAAAGCCATAATCACTGTGAAAATACTGTAAATGGGAATAAACTGCCAAGTCTTCTGCCAAATCTAAAAGCAAATTTGTTTTCGGACTTTATCAACTTCGTGTCACACGACTCCCGGAATTTTCGGGACTTTTCCTTTCCTATGTGATATAGTGAGGAAAAATTCAAATAGGCCTAAATCTAACAAATTTGTTGAATTTATTTAGATAATTTAAGCATGACAATCGATTACCAATTTAGGAAATAATTTTTTTCACATCTCAAAGTGTAAATTATGTATCAAATACTTAACATAAGACATTTGCTAGCTTGTTTTAATTAATCAATAGACAAATTTCACAGCTATTTTTTTGGATTCTTATATAATATATATATTTCTGGATTGGCAAAAAAAAAAAAATAATAAAAATAAAAATTTCAGGCCAGGGCTAGCCCTTGTGCCCCTTTTTTCATTGAAAAAAAATATTAAATAATTCTTTTTCTAGAAAAACTATCTTTTGTTTTTTTAAATATTTTTAAAGAAAAGTATTTAAAATTTGTTAATGCCCCGAGAATATGCACACGTTCTAGTGCAGGTGCCTTCAAAATCAATTTACGCATTTAAAGTGCCCTTTCAAACTGAAATTGTGTGCCCTTTCACACTGATTTTGTGTGCCCTTTTCATATCCTAGATTCAACACTATGGTTGAGTACAATGGGTTTGTTGGCAGCCTGATCCCGTAACTGCCGGATTAGTTACAGCCTAGATATAACAGCTTGATCCCATAATAGAGGGCGAAGCCCTCATATATGTAGAGAAGCTCACATTTTTTAATTCCCACTACATCCGGGGACCCGTACTACTTTGGAAAAAATTCTGCTCACATCGGGAATTTGCGCGTGACAGAAACAAAATGTCGGAAATGCGAAGTCATTACTTTTTAAGTGCATTACAAACAAAGTAATAAACTACCGTACTAGCAAACGTTTTGCAGACCGAGACTAGGCCATAACGACCAGAGTTGTACATCGAACCCGATCACGAAGCGCCTCAATTATTCTGGTAATGTGAAATACACGAAATTATGGATATGCTGGGATAGAGAAAATATATTGCATAAAAACATGTTTGTGCATTTAATTCATGACTAATAAATACCACATAGATTATATTTAAGTTTTAGCACAGAAGAAACAGTCAGTCAATCAATATTTTATTTAAAACAATGAGTGAATAACCGGGACATTTACGTGATAAAAACACTGAATATTAATCCCTTTGCCTTTGAGGATTCCCCAAAGGGATTGACTGAACATGTAAAACTGTTGATGAATGCCTTCGCCCTCTCCATAGGTTTACCTATGTATTATTTATAGCCAGATTAGTAACAGCCTAGATGGCTTACCAACATCTTGCTGTTCCAATAAAACAACGCCAGTTTTGCTTTACTTTCAATTTGACAACAATTTCAGCATGATTTTAAGCGAGCACTTTATTCAAATTATTGTAAATGTAAGGCCAAGGGGATAGAAAATGAGCTATACATACATTGGCTGCATTTAAATCAATGTTACATAACAATGGTACAATGACAAAGCTGCACTCGCTTCAAGGCAATGCCTTAGTCCATATTATCAGTATGCTGTTTTATTAGCATGCTCCAAACAAAATTTATTTACTGATGCCCAACCCTGATGCCGACTCTCAACACCCCCCTCCATTTATTAGTGTTACCGGCATTTATGTTTAGTTTTACTGCCAATCATAGCT
>BROG01000297.1:0-30000 GCA_030159075.1 Atrina japonica | reverse complement strand
CATCTATACAAAAAAAAAATATACATTTTTATAATAATTCCCATTTCTCCGCTACCAGTACTGTTCAATTTGGAAAAAAGATGATATTTTCCCGAATAAATAATCTTTGTTTGCAAAAGTAAAAAAAAAATGAATAAGCAGATAGTTAATACTGAAATATATTGGTCACAATAGTTAAAGTTCACTGAGTTTCTTAGAGTTTCGGAATATCTCGAGGCTCTATCCGCATACTCTCAGGAAGTTCCTTTTTCCGTCTCTCACGTTCTCTTTCGATTGCTTCGTCGTAATATCCATAATAATTTCCCCTGTCTGCCCTTTCCAGTGGAACAAATGCATCTGCCTTTGGCCAAGATATATTTTCTAGAGCTCTCGGAGGCATGGATGGTAAATCTCGAGTGTATCCGAAAAGACGGACCTCAGGAACACCGGACTGCAAGATGCCAATATCTTTATGATAATAGCCTACAAAAGACATTGAATTAAGGTGGCATCAGCTATGTTTTTTGAAAAAAAAAAATGTTTTCCCCCCCCTTTTTATATTATTTACTAGCTAATATTTCTATTTTTTTTTTTACTTTTAATACTTGTAATTGATATACAATAACAAATAAGAACTATACACGGGCATACAAAACCTTATATTCCTATATATTTTGTGAGATTAAGGTCAGGTGCAGTGTGGTATTCATAGACAAATAGTAAGGTTGAGTTAACCTGTTTCCTTGTTTGTTTCGATCATGTGCAGAAAAAATAGATTTACAGGAATTTAAAATTATATTTTTTTTATTAGAATTAATGTATTTAGGGTAAAAACAAAAATATAATTTCAAGCGAAAGAACAATTTTGACCTTAAACACTACAATAAAGAGTAACTTTGAGGAAGCGAAAACGTGATACTAGTATTTGTGATAGTTCTATCGGATTTACTTCAACATACGCATTGATGCTAACGATTGAACAGTATACTTTTTGCCAAATCAACTATTTACTCTCAAACGATAAGACTGATTTTATATTGATAAGTTGTTGTTGTTGTTGTTGTTGTTGTATTGTTGTTTAACGTCCCACTCCAGAATCTTTCACTCAAATGGAGACGTCACCGAATGCCGGTGAAGGGCTTCAAAGTTTGGCCTATGCTCGACACTTACGGCCATTGAGCAGTGAGGGTTCATTAACGTACCGACACCTACTGTGACACGGGACTTCAGTTTTTACTATCTCATCCGAAGGACAGGAAATGCCAGCCGTCTCAGCCAAGGCTCAAACCCGCGATCCTCCGGTTGCGAATCGAGCACTCTACCATGGAGATATTAATAAGTAATGTCAGTTTTAAATAGTAAAGTAAGAAAGCTTTGTCTCTTATCTAGTATGTGGAGGCGTCTTTGTCTTTAGACAGTGTCTCAAGTTTTGAAGTGTGCTATAGACTTATACCAATGATGTTAAAGGACGTTTAGAAAGGTGCGCCTTTCATGGCATAGGACCTGAGTTGAATGTGTCTTTAAAAAGACCCTCGACTTTCACTTTTATTGCCGAGCACTTGGCAAAGGCACAATCACAACCCTTTACGAAGAATTATTATATATACATTGTACATGCATGGCCCAGAAAACTACCGTTTTCCTCTGCAAATTGTTGATATGAAGTAAAACGTAAGAATGACTTGAGTTTACGAGGAAATAATGAAATGGATAAGATACCATATTGCAATGTAATAACGAATTTTACCTGACGGTGTGTCTCTTTGACGCATAAAATTGACCCATTCATCCTCTGATTGCATCTCCTTTGCATCACGTTTGGTTGCCGTCGGTATAGATCGATAATTGTTATATTTTATCCAGTCACGTTCCGAAGGGACATAATGTGATTCCCCACTCCATACATTGGATTTGCCATCTCCACTTAAGTAATTGTGTGTAGGTATTGGATTGTGTGGACCTCTATCCAACAACCTCGTTCCAGCACTGATCCCATATTCAGGTCGATGCATTGTCCTGATGAAATATAAGAAAAGAAATGCATCTCACGATTTGTAGGAAAGTTATTAAAGAATATTGATAAAGCATTAGTATCTCCACAAGTGATTCACAAATGTATGTTATTTACAGGTTTCTGTAAAGTCAAATAAAAATAAATATTTGAAAAGTAATAGTAGGATTTCATAAGATTTCATTGTATAAACTATTTGAATATACATGTAATATCAAAACATTGACAACTGAAAGTGATTTCCAAACTAAATTTTATTTTCTCCAGAGATACTCGTTTACATAATTTAATAAAAAAAATCGATTTAATATTTTTATTACAATTTACTTAAGCTAAAAAATATGCGTCATTGTATTCTCTAGAACTCGCATCTTCATATAAGCCGCACTGGGATAAAGAGGAGTTATAACTCTAAGATCTAGACATCTTGAGAGTTCCGAATAATAACATGTAAACATTTTGTTGTTTATATTATTCATCAGTGTTAATTTATGTACAACGCATTGCATAATAATCATTAATTAAATTTAACGGGCAAATAAAAATGTGAATTTATCTTCTGACTATTTTTGAACGAGCATGCTAATACACTAACTAAATATGCCATTGAAGAAGGCCTCACTACCATACCAATTTCTTTGGAGGCTAATAACTATATCTTAACATAGAACACTTCATCTTGAAATGGACAATAGCAGTAGTGGCATATTCTTGACTAAGTGATAAGAACATCGGATTTTGAACAATCTATCGCTCAGATCTATTCAGCACGTGTTCGAGTCCCACTGGAACCTATGCTAATTTTGTTAGAAAGTTTGTCATTTTATTTGCAGAAAGCCGACGGTCTCTTCCAGTGAAGTTTGTAACTGGGATCTCTCCCGTGAAAAAAAACAACTGGCCATTTACAACATATAACAACATATAACTGGTTAATTATTGAATTTGGAGAAAAGAACTAAACAAAAAATAATCCATGTTAGCAACATTTTCAATTAAGTATACATGTACATCATATCAATTAGCAACATACATGATTAATACTAATACTCATCATGCATTTATTGAAGTTATCAGATTTTGACTACGAACCAAAGTACATTTTCTCGTTTGGCAGAAACACAGTATTATCTATTTGTATCGATGCATTTAAATTTTAAGAAATAATTCATTTTCATAAACATTTAAAACATACATTTAATATAATGTTAGAATTTGGATTCAAACATACATTTGCATATATCATCATTTGAAACAATTTAGTTTTCATCAGTAATTCATTTGATTAATTTGTAAAACAAAATCGACATTAATATGTCACCCACTGTCCCCCTCTCTCTCTCTCTCTCTCTCTCTCTCTCTCTCTCTCTCTCTATATATATATATATATATATATCGATAGATAGATACATGTAGATAGATAGCGAAGTACGACCGTGAAGGACAGCATAAGTCATCAATTTCACCCAGTTTTCAAGTTCAATTTTTATTTTATTATTTTGACTATAATAGTTTGTAAAACTTTTGGGTTTAAGTGATTAGGAAGCATATTATTATTTTTCATCATTCACGTATAGATTGATGCGTCACATGTATGATGTTCATATAAAAATGAATAAATGCTTTGACTACGGTACCCAAAATCTCAGTAAGTACTCAAACAATTTTTTAATATTTCTGAAGTTTTCTCCAAATTAGCAATGGTTTTGATCATTATTTACAATTGTATGCCGTCACTATACAAACATGTCCAGTTACAGAATGGAGTTTGTCTACCTTAAAATCATGAAAAGTTAGTTGAGCTTAAGTACTGAGTAAATTTGGTGACTTCGGACTCTGGTCTATGTCCGAGTTTCAGGAATCTCATTCCGAATGATGATAGAAGTTTAAAAATTACATTTGAAAGTGAAAATAGTTGTAAGTACCTAATGAATAAACATATATATAAATCAGGAATTAAAAGTGTTTTAGCTAGTATAAAAATATAGAATATCTTGCAAAAAAGATATTTCAAGAACCTATTGAGACTGATGTCAGAAGAGTATATGTATGAAGAATATAAAATATTACTTAATCTTAACATTTATAGAATGTAGATAGTTTTGTATATATTATGCATTGTATACGTAAATACGATGCCTTTTAGTATTTGCGTAGACTTGTAAGAGGATATATAGCAATATTGAAGATTTTCAACATAAACCTCAAAACATAGGAAAGAGTAAGTGCACAAAATATACCAGCTACAAAACTTTCTTGAAGCAAACAAACTTATGAAGACTGTCGGAAAGGTAATATATTGTTTGTTTGTTTATTATTTTTTAACATCCCACTCAAGAATCTTTCACTCATGTGGAGACGTCAGCAAATGCCGGTGAAGGACTTCAAATTATGGCCTATGCTCGGCACTTACGGCCATTGAGCAGTGAGGGTTCTTTAACGTGCCGACACCATCTGCGACACGGGACCTCGGTTTTTACTGTCTCACCCGAAAGACAGGAAACCAGAGTCGAGCGCGCTACCGACTGAGCCAGGTCGGCTCGAAAGGTCATATAAAATTTTCGAGGTCGAAAACGCCTCACCAGTAAAATGTTCATTTGGAATCGATACTTGTATTCGAGTTTGTCTCGAATAAATGTATCCAGTCCTTGAGTTTGTCATCTTTCATGTTTAATGGAATGCGGTAGCATGTGGAACGATACTTTACGTGATGAATGGCGTTTAAAGATAATTTACTGAGGTAAATCGATAAAAAAAAACTTTCACAGAATACAATTTATTACTATTAAAATTTGCAAAGTAGACCAATCATATCGTTACAATGAGCCTTTTCTCTTCATACGTTACATTGAGGACGTACAACAGAGTGATTTCCCCTCGCCAATGACAAAAATATTTACTATACAATGAATACTGTTGTTTGTTAAAACAATGATTTGTCTGTTAGAAATTTATATTAGTTTCCAACTTGAGCAAAATGTAATATATATACCTTGTTTGCTGGTCTGATTTATGAGCGATTTAAAGACCACACCTTCGTGTTCATTACAGGTAAACACAGATGATTTCATACAAGCTAACAGATGGCGTTGTTTGGTTTACATTGGAAACGCCAATCAATAAAAGATCGTAAACATCCGGTTTGTCGTCTTACCTATATTAAACCATATATACAAAGGAATTAATTTAAAGGTCAATAAGGTAAGATAACTGACTTGATTAATGATGCTAAAATGATTATTCAAGTAGCCATCAACATGATTCCAATGTTTAATTAACTAACATTCTGCAGCGGGTAGTTAAAGGTTAACCTGCAGACGGCAGGCCATTATAGGACTATTTACCTGTCAGGGGATTAGAAAGCACTAAATATCCATTGCAATATATATAAATATCCGCATATAAATAATATATATTTCAAATTCATGGAAATTTGATAGGTCTATCATAAGTAAAATTAAAATGTTAATACATCGGGTAAAAGGAAATATATCTAAAAATAAACATTACGTATTCTGAGGTTTACATGTAATTTAAACGGTGAGAGCGTCATATTCTATTTCAGTAGATATTGTAGCCTAAAGGTATAACACACGCGCGCGCGCGTGCACGAACGTACATGTATACCCTCACACGCGCACACACACACACACACACACACACACACACACACACACACACACACACACACACACACACACGTATATATACTAGCGGAAAAAAGAAACTGTGTATACTTAATAGTTAAATAAAAACAAAAAAAGTATTCTTTGATCGCTCTTTATTCTTAAAGGCATAGTTTAATATACTAGATGTGTTTTTGAGTACTCAATATGTTAAATATCTCGGTCGATCACCTTGATGGCCACAGCACGCTTTTCTGGAGTTTCGAGCCTAAGCGACACGTGGTTAGAAATCTATTAGAATTTATTGCCCTCATTGACCATATTCAATGTATTGAACCAGAAAAACATTGGTTTTTGGAATACAATTTTGATTGAGAGATGCCTCGCATGATTGAAAATGATCGTTTGCGTGTTATTGGGATGTTGAAAGCTAAAATGTCTCAAAGCAATGTAGCAAGGCAGTTTGGAGTTCATATTAATACTATAAATGCTGTAAATGGGCATCGACGGATAAGTCCTCGTACCGTAATGAACAGATTGCGAGAGGCCAACATCCGTCCTCGACGTCCTGCTATCCGTCACCGTGTTGCGAGGTTAGCGTGGTGTAGGTGGCATCGTCGTTTCAACAACAGAGATTGGGCGGAAGTTCTGTTTACGGACGAGTCGAGATTTCATCTATAGGACTATTTACCTGTCATCTCGAAAGCAGTGACGGACGTACTCGGGCTTACCGTCGTGCCGGAGAATGTTACATTGACGCCTGCGTTATTCAGCGTCACCAATTCGGCAGAGGGAGCGTTATGTTCTGGAGTGGAATTACAACACATGGAAGGACCCCTTTGCTAATAGTGGAGGGCAATTTAACCGGCATACGCTACCGTGACGCGATATTATACGTCAGCACGTCATTCCATTCATTCACAACAGCAGTGACGGTTGTGTTCGGGCTTACCGTCGTGCCGGAGAATATTACATTGACGCCTGCGTTCTTCAGAGCCGCCAATTAGGCAGAGGGAGCGTTATGGTCTGCAATGGAATTACAACACATGGAAGGAACCCTTTGCTGATAGTGGATGGCAAGTTAACCGGCGTACGCTACCGTGACGAGATTGTATGTCGCACGTCATTCCATTCATTCACAACAACCAGCGTAACGTCATTATGCAGCAGGACAACACACGACCGCACACGTTGTTAGTGTTTATCTACAGCAGCAAAACGTGAATGTGCTTCCCTGGCCAGCGAAGTCACCGGATTAATCGCCTAGAGAACATGTCTGGGATGAAATGGAACGACGTCTGCGTCAAGCCAAACCCCTCTGCATCGTTCTTTATTGCCCATATGGCGGAACATTCATAATCTGATTCGTTCAACACGTTGTAGGTATGAAGAATGCATCGGTGCAAATGGCGGTCATACACGGTATTAAACTTGTGAAACTTGTTTGCACCCCCCTTACTTTCAGTGGCTGTTCGTATCAACCATAATGGACATAATCAGTGATTTGATGTATGAATTGAAAGACAATGCATTGTATTAAATAATGATATATATAATGCAACATAATATTTTGTATATAAATCTATAAATAAGATTACTAAACTACATGTACACAGTTTTTTATTTTCCGCCAGTATATATATATATATATATATATTGCTTTATTGACAAAATTTACACTTTAATCTTTGCCGTTAATACATAATTTATACATACGCATTTAAACCTAATGACCTACATGCTAACTAATAACCGAAAAATTGGAAACGAAATCATAAAGTCACTTTCAATCCCAAAATTAACACATTTATTCATTTCATTTCTTACATCGTCGAAATATTGGATTGAAAATCAGACAATCTTTTTCAATTTTATATGGAAAATAAACCAGACAAAATAGCCAGAACTGTATTACAAACAATTATGAAAACGGGGGTTGTAGGATGATAGATATCAATTATTTCATTAATGCACTGAAATTGACATGGATTAGAAGACTTCGTACAAGTGAATATTCTAGCTAGATAGCCATTTTGTTATAAAACTTGTAACTGTGAAATATTAGACCTCTGTCGATTCGGATCTGTATATCCGTTTAATCTTTCAAAAAATCATTATAAACTCTTTTTGGAAGAAAGTTGTCTCAGTCCTTCACGAATTCATGACTATCCTTAATTTGAATAAGGATGATGAAATTCTGAATATTCCTTTCTGTTACAACCCATACATAACCATAGATGGTAAATCAACTTCTTTGAAAAAAATTGAATGAAAAAGGAGTACATATTATTCATGACTTACTAAATGAAAATGGCGAATTTCTATCCTAGTATGGTGATTTCTGTTCAAAATATAATGTAACTCTGCCATTCACAACACTATTGGGCCTGAAACGTTCAATTCAAAGGGCTTATCCCCTTCAACAAAATATAATGTAACTCTGCCATTCACAACACTATTGGGCCTGAAACGTTCAATTCACAGGGCTTATCCCCTTCAACAAAATATAATGTAACTCTGCCATTCACAATACTATTGGGCCTGAAACGTTCAATTCACAGGGCTTATCCCCTTCAACAAAATATAATGTAACTCTGCCATTCACAACACTATTGGGCCTGAAACGTTCAATTCAAAGGGCTTATCCCCTTCAACAAAATATAATGTAACTCTGCCATTCACAACACTATTGGGCCTGAAACGTTCAATTCAAAGGGCTTATCCCCTTCAACAAAATATAATGTAACTCTGCCATTCACAACACTATTGGGCCTGAAACGTTCAATTCACAGGGCTTATCCCCTTCAACAAAATATAGTGTAACTCTGGGCCATTCACCATTCACAACACTATTGGGCCTGAAACGTTCAATTCACAGGGCTTATCCCCTTCAACAAAATATAATGTAACTCTGCCATTCACAACACTATTGGGCCTGAAACGTTCAATTCACAGGGCTTATCCCCTTCAACAAAATATACAAACAAATGAATTTTGTCTCTGCCAAGCAGACCCAAATTTATTAAAATTATTAGCAAAGACAACAAAAAAAGGTTGTAAAACACTGTATGACTTGTTTACAAAAATTTACAAAGTATCCCTAAAAGTCAAAATCAATGGAAATACAAAAACAGACTTCTCTAAAGATTTCAATTGGAAAACTATATTTATATACTCTACCATGCTGTTGTACAAATGACACTAAATTAATCTGGTTTCAATACAGAATCGTACATCGAATTACTAGAATAAATGAAATGCTATATAAACAAAACATCAAAGACAATCCATACTGCAATCTTTGTAAATCTAAAATGGAAACTGTTGAATATTCATTCTTTTTTTGTGTATCCACAAGAGAAATCGGGATAAAACTACAAGACTGGATAAAATCTAAAACACCAATAACAATAACCTTTACACTGAATGATATAATATTTGGAATACCAGTCTTTGAACCTTACGATTCTTCTTGCTAAATACTTCATATTTCATTATTCAAGAGAAAGGGATTACTTTAGTTTTAAAAATATAAAAAATATCTATACTCTTACTTTATGATAGAAATGAAAAATGCTGAGATCAACTATTGGTGTGAAAAACTTGTAAAAAATGGATGTCATTAAAACCACTTTCCCAGAATTTCTGATCCCCCATCTTTTATTTTTCTGTACATGTAGGTAACCCCCAAATTTACAAAATTCGTCCCCCAACTTACCCTTGTGTGTATGTGTGAGTGCAAGTTTGTTAGTAATCTATATATGTTATATAAAGAGTTATCCAAACAACTATATTCTCCCCTTAATTTATTAATTGGTAAACTTCTCTGTAGCTCGAGGAAATAAAATCACTATATATGTAATAATATCAATCTAAAATAGACTGTAATACAGAACTTATGTAACCTACTTCACACATACATTCTTTCAGATGTACATATACATACAGGTTTGAAGAGTAAACACT
Organism: Atrina japonica; assembly: GCA_030159075.1. NCBI lineage: Eukaryota > Metazoa > Mollusca > Bivalvia > Pterioida > Pinnidae > Atrina > Atrina japonica. Next base: position 20,421 of record BROG01000297.1, on the reverse strand, counting down.
TACCTTAAAAGCCTAAACATATGACATAGACTTCTCTTTCATTTGTACGCAGACATATAGTACATAGGTATTTATAAATGTACATATGAATGTATCATGAAATATATGAAAACAAGTAAAATAATGTGTACATAAAGTGTACATATATAATGTATGTATGCATGCAAATGTATGTGTGTGAATATGTATGCGAGTGTTTATAAAATGTGTACATGTATGTGTATATGCTACCATGTATGAGTATGTGTACGTATGAGTATATATATTTATATATATATATATATATATAATATATATATATATATATATATATATATATATCTGTATCTGTGTGTCTCTCTCTCTCTGTGTGTGTGTGTGTGTGTATATATACATGTGTGCGTATATGTGTATATAAATGTGTACATATACGTGTGAGTGATTGTGATTGTGCTTACCGGATTAGGAGAACATATACATATATATATATTGGAGATACATCAGTACATGCAATGCATGCTTGCGCCTGTGTGCGTATATACATGTATGTATGCACAGAGATGTGAAATACATGAAATACATGAAAAAATATATGAGTTCATCCACTTTATAAGAGGCTTACTTACTATATGATTTTCATGTATGTTTATTATACAATGTATTTATAATACAAAATGTCATTCATGTGCGAGTCGATATATGTCTCAATTCATATATAATGCGTGAATGTTTGTTTATATATGCAGATCTATGTATATGTAAACATTGTATGTATGGGTGTGTAAGTATGTATGTGTGTATGTATACTATATATAGTGTATATGTAAGAATAGAGTGTAAGGGATAGGGTTACAGTTATGTAAGATGAATGACACTACAGCAACCCAACTCTAGCTCCATCAACACAAAAAATGTCTGGGTATCAATAAAAAAAAAAAATAAAATCAAATCATAGATATTTGTTAATTATGGAAAAGTAACAATACTAGAACAAAGACATAGTAGCTGACTATGTTTTTAAAGAGGCATTTGAGTTTTTTCCATATTTTATGATGAAACTTGAGAATTTTATAAGATTCGTAAGAAACGAATGCATTAATATGAAACATAGCAGTACAAGTGTTAATGTCTTTATATAAATGTTATTCGATTGGAATTGATTTTATAAACTTTCTGTGCACAATTAAAATAATTAGAATAAATAATGGACATGTAATAAATACAAAATCACATTGTAAATATTTCTATCCGTATCATCAGTCAATCTCTTACACAGAGTCGTCGGTCCTTATACGCCTCAACAATCTTTGTCAACGTTTCGATTTTGTTTTCTATAGATTTTGTTCTTTATCAGATGTCGGTTTTTTCCCCATATATTTATAGTGCTGACATAGACAAATACTATTTGAGGTGAAAATACCTTTTAGAAATCGATATAAATATAGGGACTATATTTTTGCGGAGAGTTTCCATACTCTGTGTAATTTGGTTAATATATACATCCTATGGGTTACCTGACCACCTGTTTTGGGACTTCTTTTTAGACGTTGACAGAGATTGTTGAGTAGTGCAAGGACCGACAACTCTGTTAGAGATTGTATCATCAGACTGCACATGAACGTTGTAGCGAAAGGATTCAATCCTCCCGTTACAACGATCTCGTGCTGTCTGCTAATACAGATAGAAATCTCCCTCTCTTTGTGTGTTTGTGTATAATCAGTCATTGTACACATCGTTTAAATCTAGATCTTAATCGTTGGTTCACTGTCAGTTCATTGTCTTGTTTAACGATGGCAAGAACTACAATTTCCACAGGACATCCAAAAATCGAATACAAACATATAATTAACCTTTGAATATGATACATCCTAATGCTTACATGAAGTCTTTTCATATTTTTAACTGTTGATTATTATTTGTTTAGGATGCATCGCCCAGAATATGGAGTGAGTGCAGGTACAAATATATTTTTACGAGGTCCCCATAATTCAACGCCTGTCAATAACTACCTCAGCGGTGACGGCAAATCGCACGTGTATATGGGACCTGCTTACTACGTTCCATCCGAACACAGATGGATAAAGTTTCATGAATACAGGTCTTTACCCAGAGAATCAAAACGAGATGCAATACTGATGGAATCAGAAGATGATTGGGTGAAATTTCAAAGACAAATGGATGCCCAACCAAATCCTGGAGGTACTGGTTTCTTTGTAGTTATGTATTAAAGCATTTTAACATTTCAAATTTGGTCTAGCATGAGTATTCCATTTGAAAAATATTTTGATCTTTCATAATCTTATGTTTTGTGTTCTTACTATTTCGTATTTTGAAACAGAAAACAAAATTAGAATATGTTAGTATCTGATATTTTTAGTGACTTTTATATGAATGGAAAACAATTGTATACTGTATGTGTATTTAAGTTAGCGCACTCATATTTTAGCGCTCTAAGGGGGTATAGACTTATTAGCGCAATCTTAAATTCGCCCAAGTAATTTCATTAGTTTTGCCGTGTAAGCAGAATGAGAGGATGGATAAATTTTAGCGCTGGCTTTGAATTAGCGCAATGACTTGAGAGCGAAAGGCGCTAAAATTAGAATACTGCTAAAATAAGTACACGTTCAGTACTTTTCAAAATATGTTACGTCGCTTGAATAAATAATTCGATGCATTTTTATCAATTAATCGAGAACTTATGGTAAAAATAAATACAGACGGAATACAGATAACATATGGTCAAACAAGGATGAAATATAGTAAAACCTAACGCGCTTCATGGAATTTGCCTTTGTCCGGTTGGCATTCATAGGCCAATGAATGGCAACTGACAGCAGTTCAATGCTTAAAGGGGCATTAGCTGTTTTCACCAAAAAATCATTTCGATTTTTTCTACTTGTACTTGATATACAATAACAAAACAGAGCTATACACAGGAATAAGATATCTAATATTCCTATATATTTTGTGAAAATAATTTCCGGTCCAGTATAGTATTCATATACAAATAGTAAGGTTGAGTTAATCAATTGCAATTGAAAAAGTGCCAAACCTGGATTTCTCATGCAATTTTCACAAAACATATAGGAATTTAAGAGCCTGTATGCCTCTGTATATCTTTTTTCTGTTATTGTATATCAATCGAAGTAGTAAAAGGGGGGGGGAATAATTTGTGGAAAAACACACCTAATGCCCCTTTAATCAAATTCGCCTTAAATCACCATGATCTCATGTCTGGTATGTTTCTCCGTGGATAAATTATTTAGCTTGAAAATTTTCCTTTCATTTTAAATTCGCTCTCTCATCAAAGGATGAAAATGGCGAAAATTAAACAAGAGCGAAATTTTCCCGGTACACAGTACATCTCTAGCTGGTAATGTATACGGATACTGTAAATTGAGTTTTATTTGCGAGAATTTAAACGAATAAATTAAAGACTTGAGTGTCGTGAAAATAAAGTCCCGCGAAAATTTCCAGAATTACAGTCAGTGAAAAATTCGTCAGAAAACAACAGAGTAAAGAATAGATCATGTTGATTTATATTAACTGTACTAAATCTTGTTACACAGGTATATCCATGTCAGGAAAACCAACTGCCTATACAGGAGTACCTGTTCCAACACTACTGCCTTCAAAGACAAATGCCTGGAATCGAAACTGGAATGGTGCTGGATTTTTTCTTCCTTCCGGGAATAAATGGTTCCGTGATCAAGACACACCAGCGTTACCAAGAGACGCCTTACTGTTTATTAATGAAGAGGACTGGATGAAATTTAAATACATGACAGAAAATCCGCAAATGAAAGGATGAAAAAAAAAACCAGTTATAAAATATGCAAATAAGATTAACTTATTGACTATTATTTTATTATTCAAACTGTACTTGTTATTAAAATATTATACTTTAAAATGTTCATTCTCTTCTTTATGTTTTCTTTTATATTTTGATATGAACTACAGTCAAACTTGTCTACAAATGCCACTGAATGGAACAGACAAAAATGGCCATTATAGACAGGTGACTTTTATAAAGAGGTTTAATCATAAAAAGTTAATAAAGGTTATACATGTATCTGAATAACCTTTCTTAGGTAGGTTGCCTTTAATACAAATTTGACTGTACTTTATAAATACATCCATTGAGCATTGTTTTTTTTTCAGTTAATATTGCAACAGATTGCCTTTAATGCTAATAATAAAATAGTTAAAACAAACAATATAGCCGAAGAGAAAACACATAGCAGCTGCAAACTAGCAAATATTGGCGGGGAACCAAACTAGATTTAAGTGACAGAGGCTCAACACCTTGGCGAATTTGTCATATTATGACTTATTGAACCATTCCGACTACGAAGACACCAAACGATTTTAAATTAAGGAATAGTTTAGTGATGAATTAATCCCATTTGTATGCAGTACGCTAAAGTGGCTCACAGATTTTCGTGTGTAGGGTGAAATGTTATTTGTGTTAGTTTCTTAAGGAGTTTATCATATACGTGAAGGTGAAACAATATACTAGTAGATGATCAAATTTCCTGCAATTTGATATTTTTTGTTTGTTTGAATTTAATATTTTGATCAAAGGTACTCGCAAAAGCTCTGCAGTTATTTTTCACGTTCTTGCGTCTTAAAGGGTGCATTAAACAAAAATCCATTGAATGACACTTATAGCGAATAGAAACAATTTGTGATAAAAAGATATATACTTGATTATATATGAAACTCGATTAAGAGTACTTTTGATTGATTAATTCACACAGAACAATAAACTTCGAACTCGAAGAAGTCACCCTTTCTCACACCTGTCAATATGGCATTATGTACTTACTAAAGATCACTTCCATCGGTGTATTGGTAGAGCGTTCGATCAACATTATTGGGTCATACCAAATACTTTAAAAGGGACATTAGGTATGCTTTTTCAAAACAATTCCTTCTTTTTTTCACTACTTTTGTTGATATACAACAATAAAAAGGTATATAACAAATGCATACATATTCCTAAATAATTTGTGAAAATTGCTTGGGAAATACAGTTTGACAATTCGTTTACAAATGATTAGTTTGACCTTAATATTTGAATATATGCATACGTCACTGGACATGACCTTAGTTTCTCAAAGTATACTTACGGAAAAAAGAAACTAACTATATATATATATATATATATATATATATATATATGTGTATATAAAAATATATATATATATATATATATACTATATATATATAAAAGAAAAAAAAATATTTATATATACTGAAAAAAGAAACTGTGTATACTTAAAAATTAAGTAAAAACATAAAAAGTATTCTTTGATCGCTCTTTATCCTTAAAGGGATAGTTTAATGTACTAAACGCGTTAATGAGTACTCAATTGGATAGATATCGCGTTCGATTCGCTTTGATGGCCACAGCACGCTTTTCTGGAATTTCGCTCCTAAGCGACACGTGGTTAGTAATCGATTATTTTTTCTTGCATTCATTGACAGCAATCAATGTATTGAAGCAGAAAAACATTTGGTTTTTGGAATACAATTTTGACTGAGAGATGCCTTGCATGATTGAAAATGATGGTTTGTGTGTTAATGTGGCAAGGCAGTTTTGAGTTCATATTAACACTGTAAATGCTTTATGGAGACGATATAAGCAAACTGGCATATACGTTCGCGACCCTAAACTACGATAGTACCACGATCAGGACGCCCGCGTGTGATGTCACGTCGGCAAGATACGTATATACGGACGTTACATTTGCGAAATCGATTCCAATCGGCTTCTTTCACCACTAGAAGAATATCTGGGCATCGACGGATAAGTCTTCGTACCGTAAGGAACAGATTGCGAGAGGCCAACATCCGTCCTCGACGTCCTGCTATCTGTCACCGTGTTGCGAGGTTAGCGTGGTGTAGGAGGTATCGTCGTTTCAATAACATATATTGGGCGGAAGTTCTGTTTTTTTTTAATTTTTTTAAATTTTTTTTTATATCTCGACGCAAGTCTGACGGTCGTGTTCGGGCTTACCGTTGTGCCGGAGAACGTTTCATTGACGCCAGCACCGCCAATTCGGCGGAGAGAGCGTTATGGTCTGGGGTGGAATTACAACACATGGAGGGGGACCGCTTTGGTGATAGTGGAGGGCAATTTAACCAGCGTGCGGTACAATGACGAGATTGTACGTCAGCACTTCATTCCATTCATTCACAACAACCAGCGTAACGTCCTTCTGCAGCAGGAGAACACACGACCGCACGCGTTGTTTGATACTATCTACAGCAGCAAAACGTGAATGTGCTACCCTGGCCTGCGATGTCACCGGATTTATCGCCCATAGAACATGTTTGGGATGAAATGGAACGACGTCTACGTCAAGAACCACCCTACCCCCCTGCTGAGCTGGACAAGTGACGAATTTTTTTTCTTGAAACTTAAGATCTTTCTCTTAATTCAGGAAATGTCTTTCGACATTTTAAATATAAATCGGGTCTTTTTTTCAAAATTTGAAAGTCAAACGCCCCTTCTGGGGACTTCGTCAACAGACTTTATATGGCAATCAAATTCATCACAAAAGACAATAAATATAGAAATAATGAACTTGATAATTGTCATTAAATTTTATTGCAGGACTCTCTTATTGATTGGCTCATTCCATACTTGCTGTTCCCACTCAATTGTTATTTAGGTTGATATAACAATCCAACACATCGAGGTCGTACCCAAACGGAATTGACACGTTCGGTGTTCATTGTATAGCCAATCATCAACACCTAGATGTTTGTGAAAATTTACTTTATTTTATTTCAGTATTATCCATGAGAATTGAAGGATGATTATGAGGGTTAGGTTTTCTTGTATTATTAATTCTTCAGTTTTTTTCTGGGTTAAATTTGATGAGCTAATTTTTAGACCAACGTGTATCCTAGATAGGTCAGCATTCATCAGGTCAGCTACAACTGCAGGGACTTCAACTATGAGATATAGAGTCGTATCATCGGCAAAAAGTCTTAGGTTTAACTGTATTTCCTGAACAATATCATTTATATTTATTAGAAATAGTAAAAGGTCCTAAACTAGAGACCCAGGGAACTCCAGCATTTATACTTATGTATTCTGAGTATCAACCTTCAAGTGCAACTTTCTGAGTTCGATTTCTTTAGTAACTTTGAAACCGATCCAGCAGAGTTTCACATATACCCACCCGTCTCAATTTGAACAGTAGTCCTCTGTGCCATACTCTGTCAAAGGCCTTGTTGATGTCATAAAAAATACTGTTACTTCTTTACCATCATCAATGAACTTTGAGATGTTGCGGCATAAGTCAGTTAAGTGTTGCACAGCCGAGTCTCCAGCTGTAAAACCTGATTGCACAGGTGTAAGTTTATTTGTAAATACACATTTTTTTTAAAAAAATTCCTATACAACTAAACAAGGATATAAGCCTATAATTAGAGGTATTAGTTTTGTCTCCTTTTTAAAAAAAATAGGAACTACATTTGCTGTCTTCCAGCTAGTAGGAAAATAAGAAAGTCAAAGACAATTATTAAAAAATTGGTATAAATGTAATTAGAGAAGAGAATAGAAGCACGTGCTTTTATTAGTTTTGAACTTATCATATCTGGTCCAGTTGCTTTAGTTCCAACTAATAATTTCATTACAACCTTCACATCCTGATGAGTTTAAGTAATTTCACTGAGTAACGTTGATGAAGGTTCAAAAGGAGGAGGGAGAGTGGCTTGAGTATCTTCAACTTTTTATTCATTTAGAGCATTGGCTTTACCCTGTGGTGAAGTATGTTCTGTTTTTAATGAAAATACTTATATCACTATCTCTCTTTTGCTTTAAGAACTGTTTAGTGACTTTCCACAATTGTTTCGAATTTAAGTTACCTTGTTGCAATGAAATTGCTATTTTTTTTAAAAGTAGTCAGTTTGTGCTTTTCGAATTATATTCGTAGCTAAATTCCATGACAACCTAAACCTTGTCCAATTTTTGACAATATTTGTTGTTTTTGCGACTTTATGTTTCCTATTCTTATCTTTTATTGCTTTTCTTATTTCATTATGCATCCAAAGGGGGGTCACGAGGACGAATAGTGACAAATTTATTTGGTATAGAAAATTCAGCTGCTTTTAGAGAATGTTTTCTGTAATTTTGCTTATTTTATCATCTATAGAGATTTCATTTAGAGCCCAATCAAACTTACTTAGTTTTTTTCTATATATATTAAAATTGGCATCGTGTATATCCATATCTTCCTTTTATAACATACTTTATCATCTATAGAGATTTCATTAAGAGCCCAATCACAATTACCTAGTTTTTCTCTCTCTATATATTAAAATTGGCATTGTTGTATATCCATATCTTCTTTTTATAACATTTTTCTTTGACGTTCATAAAACTGGTTGAGAAACAAATACCACAGTGATCACTGCAGAAGGGTTCAATAATTCCTTTTTTAGTACAACTTAAATTTTCAGATATCAGTATAAAATCAGTTAGAGTAGGAGAATTATTTGTTACTCTAGTATGTTTGTTTATTGTTGTTTAACGTCCCACTCAAGAATCATTCACTCATATAGAGTGAGGGTTCTTTAACGTGCCGACACCTACTGTGACACGGGACCTCGGTTTTTACTGTCTCATCCTAAGGAAGAAACCAAACTGCCGCCGGCTGGACTCGAACTCACGACTTCACGATCAAGAGTGGAGCGGGTTACCGACTGAGCCAGGCCGGCTCGTTACTCTAGTAGATGAGTCAACTAATTGCATGTATATAAAATTAAATGTGTCCATAATACTTTTTTATATTTCTACTTTGATTTCTATTTTTAACATTTGAGGTAATTAATTGACCTAAAGTACATGACAATTATATTTTAGGGTCAATGTTTCTATGTTTTCTTTCTGTGTAATGAAGTTGTCTGTCGATATGAGATCTTTGCTCAGTGCATGGTTAGAGAACCACGATTTAAAAAATACATGATAATTATATATCAAGTTCAATATTTCTATATTTATTGTTTTTTGGTTTTTTTTGTAATAAACTTTCCTGCCAATATAAAATCCGTGCTCTGATTTCGAATTTTTCATGGAATCATGCCTCTGTCTTGATAAATGCAATTATTATTTCGATTTTACTTTGTCATACTTTGTATCATTCTTGGATGTCAAAACAACAAAAAATTACTCAAATTATTCTTGAACTGACCACTGGAGGTGAATGTATTTTTGTGCCTGTTTTGAACCTCCCTTTATGTCCATCGTTTTGGAAATTGTGTCCTTCAGATATTCATGATATAAATGTGTCTGTTTCAACTCAAAAAGGAAAATAAATTGGGTTCGTTTTAATATTACAAACATAACAGGTACACGTACAATTAGTATTAAATCAGAAATCTCTCTAGACTATTTTTTTGGCTAGAAAAGCAAAGTGTATTACAGAGCAACCATTTAATGTGCATATTTTAGTTTCACATCATGGGATATGTCAACTGCTACCACATTTTGGTACCTCTGTTGTTGATGTTCTGAATACAAAAGACACTTTCCATAATTTTGCTTTTGTCTGACCTTTATTACAAGTTTGTACATTTTTACACTTTCACTTAGACCTTTTAGTAGTTCTGCATTCTATGTATGTATTTTGTGTGTTTAACGTATGTTAAATGTGTCATTATTGTAAATTTTATTTTTGTTTGGGGGGGGGGGGGGGGGGGGGGGTGGGGGGGGGGGGGTGGGGGGGGGGGGGGGGGGGGGTGGGGGGGGGGGGGGGTGGGGGGGGGTTTCAAGAGAAGCAAGAAAAAATATTTTTCACTGTATTTTATTTTCCATATCAATATGTTTTGTTGCAGCTTGTAAATATGTCTTTTAGATTATATCTGTGTAACAAAAATATAAGGGAAATGTGCGGACAGACCGCGAATCGAACCCAGGATCTCCCGAACACTATATATATATATATATATATATATATATATATATATATATATATATATATATATATATATATATATATATATATATATATATAATTTTAGCTTTGAGGACAATGCTTTTTCAGGCTAGGGGGAGATTGTTATAGATAATTTTTTAATTCGCCGAATTGTAAAACCTTAATGTAACAGGTTATAAATAAAAAAAATCAAGTTTAATTAAGTGATTTTAATTATTTAAATTTGTTTTTAATTCCGGAAGGAGTCAGCGTCCTCTACTGGTATGCAACACCCGTCGCAAATGTTCCATGGAAACCTTTCGGGTCAAATTCGATGAAAAGGTCAAGTTTGGTGAAGAGGTCAAGTTCGGTGAAAAGCACGATTGGCGAATAGGAATCACCGTCTGTGGCTGTGCTACAGAATACTATCTATTATTACTGAGAGGGGGACTTCATAATGTTTAATAATATCCCCGTATCGACCATAAACTTCATAGACAACGATTTGAAGCGTTCAACAACGTAACCTTGTGTTAGTAGTTTATTGGCAAGTCGTTTCGCTCTCAGAATTAAACATTCATAAGAAGATCATGCCCTGGCATAACGTATAATTTGTGAAATGAAAACACCATATGCAGGAGAAGATGGAATATTACTTCTTAGAAATGGGAAAACATTAGCCACTTTTATCTAGCCAGTAATCTCTGTTTAACCTTTCCGGCTTTAGCAAATTCCGCTATTGTCATAAACATTTTCGAAGAATTTCTTAACTGAGTTTCGTTTGTCAGCTAGTCACCTTTTATATTTTTTAGATAGCTTAAGTACTAAGTATCATGCGGATCTAAAAGAAATTACCAAAGTTAGATAGTTTGCGTGGGTAACAAGATTTCTGATTGGATAAAAAAAAACATTGCCAAGTGACCCAGGAGAGTGAACTAGTAACTTCACTTTCATTCTGGTATCGTAATGATCAAGTTCATAAAGTTTTAAACGAATTTATTAGAATTTGTTCTTTTTCATCGATCAGGAGAAAAACTTGGTAGAAAGCAGCTAAGTGGCGTGCTACTTTCCCAAAACAAATTATTCACTACCGGAGCAGGTGTAAAATAGATAGATTTTCCATACAATTTCCTATCTCAACAAATTTACCAGTTAAGTATCACTATCTTCATATGTATAAAACATAGAGACTGGTTTCTATAATAATACTGAACGCGATCAACGTCTATGCCTGCCCTATATGTCAGTCTGAAATAGAAGACGAATTTCATTTTTGTATCAATTTGCCCGCATTACATTGCAATACGTAAACAATATCTTTTTGGAGACGACCAGGAGTATTTAAATTAGTGCAGCTTTTTCATCTACAAATGTTACTGAACTCTCTGGATTAGGCAAATATCTTATTGCTGAAACTCAGTCAAGAAATATTTTTTCTTTATAACAATATTCTGTTCTTATTATCATCTCCTGTCACATTTTGTTGTCTTCGAATATTATTCAAGATCCGTATTGTATATACATGTACATATATATATATATATATATATATATATATATATATATATATATATATATATATATATATATATATATATATATATATATATATATATATATATATATGCATATATGCCTCTAGGCGTATGCTTTTGGCGAATAAACTAATAATATTGATAGACAATTTTAAACCTTTTGAATTAGTGAAAAATATCGCCTTTAGATATTTTAGGCAAGAATGTTTTAACACAATTTCTACATCATCAAAAGGACGTTTATACAAATACATTCCAGATTCATTCTTCTTTAATTTTATATTTCTAGATTCCTACAAGAAATTACAAAAATTGAAAGATATTCCCATAACTTAAATATTGAACAAGGAAGATACAGAAATGTCGAAAGATGCAATAGAAAATGTACGGTCTGCAATAGAAATGATATAGAGGATGAATATTATTTTTCATAACGTTGTCCTTTTCATTATAATTTTAAAATTTTATATATCAAAAAGTTTTACAAGTGTCTTTAAATTTCTACAACATCTTGGATGTAATCATATAAAAGAAATAAATATTTTTGGGAAATATTTACCGGTAGCCAACAAGCGTAGATTGGCTCAATATATATGTAAAAAGTTTTTCATCCTATTTTTCCCCAGAGTTTTTTTTTGTCTCTTCTCAATGTAAATAAATTAATTTGAACAATGTGCATGCATGTTCATACTTTTCTTTCATTTTATTATTTGCCTGACCGAACAATGTTTGTACTTGTTCTTGGTTTTCCATACTTCAATAACTGGTTGTATTTATAGATATACATGTACAAATGTAATACTTATGTTTATGTATACATAAGCGTCGGAACCGGGGGTGGGGGCTAGGGGGGGGGCTGCACCCCCCACTTTTTTGCAAAGATACACATAGGTGTTGAAAATTGGGGCTTAGCCCCCAGACGTTTCTGGCGTGCGTGTGTGTTTTAAGTTGGTTTAGCCCCCCCCCCCACTTTCAATTTGCTTCCGACGCCTATGGTATATGTTTGTTGCACTAGGATATAGTGAAGTATGGGTACATGAGAATGTTGACAATAGTTTTTTTTTAACTTTATGTGATAGATTACGTGACAATTTGTTCAAGGTTGGATAAGTGACATACATGATAGTAGCAAACTCAAATATTACACTCTATTCAAAAGTGATTTCAAATGTGAAACATATTTATCCCTGAATTTGTCTATTGTAGAGCGGCAAGCGATGTCAAGATTCTGATGTGCATCTCATTTACACGAACTGGAAAGAGGGAGATATTTCAATATACCTGAGAATGATAGGATTTGTAAATTATGTAATATGAAATGCATTGAAACAGAGTATCATTTTGTAATACTTTGCCCTTTATATAGAGATTTAAGAGCTATGTTTCCTCCTAGACATTTTCAGCATTGGCCAAACAGGGCCAAATTTAAATTAGTTATAAAAAGTGAAAAAACTAGAACCCTGTTAAATTTGGCAAAATTTTTATTCCAAGCTTTTAAAGAAGAGTTGATTTGCTAGAATGACGAACACTTCTGTATAATTACATGCGATTACCTTGTACTTTATCTATACACATGCTTCACATGTCTAGCAGGCATATTCTGTTTTTGTTTTGTTTTGTTTATGACTAATGTACTGTAGGAAAACACCTGCTTTGTTTGTTACAATGTTGTGTGGTGTCCTTTAATTTGACATTTAGATATATCGACGACGTTTTGTCAATTAATAATGACAAATTTCATACATATGTCAATGCGATATATCCCAGCGAACTAGAAATTAAAGATACAACAGAATCAAACACACACGCTTCATACCTAGACATTTTACTTACTATAGACACAGACGGGAAATTAGCAACTAAGCTATGCGACAAACGCGACGATTACGGCTTTCCTATTGTAAATTTTCCACATTTAGGTAGTAATATCCCTCAGTCACCCGCATATGGAGTTTATATTTCACAAATGATCCGATATGCCAGGGCGTGTAAAACATATGAAGATTTCATATACAGAGGTAAACTACTCACTGACAAATTATTGACACAGGGATATCGAAATGTCTGTGTGTAATGAATTGTCTATCAATATATAATCTGTGTTCAGTGGCCGCTTTCATAAGTACTTGATGAATTATATTTCAAGTTCAATATTTCTATGTGTATTATTTTGATAATGAACTTGACTCAATAAAAACATAACATAAATATTACTTTGTACGTCACAAACCACACATATTAATTGAAATTGCTGTCTTAATATATTTGTACAAAATAAAACACTTGTTAATTGTGAAACCGTGTGGGGCACTATGGGAACGTGGTTAGAGCACCGCGCTTTAAACCATGAAGTTGGCCACCTGTGATCAGCGCAGATTCGACCTCCCTGGAGCGCTTGCAACCAGGTTTTCTCTTCCATCATTCAGAAATGGCCGCCACCATGTTACTGCAAAATTGTTAAAAGCGGCGTAAAATACCATTCGAAACAAAGCTTGGAGTTTCGTACATGATTGTACATGTTCTTAGTTTTCCATATTTCCCTGACTGGTTGTATTTGTACATATTTGTACAATATGCTTCCATTTTCATCACACATCGATGTTTTTTTTTTCAAAGATTTAAAAATCACAGTTTTTTGTAGTTTCCATTTACATGTACATCACAATTTCATACTTTTCAGAAGTTCCAAAAATTTGGTTTGTATCTGATTTAAATAAATGATATGAAGACTTAAACTATCTTTCCAACGGAGAGGTAACAAAGGGGAGATAACTCTGTTCTTCATAATCAGTTCTATGGTGAAAACATGATTGTCATGGTTACTCACTAAAATACAATCTAAGTAGTGATTAAATATGCATTGAAAAAAATAAAGTAGAAAGTTCCTTTGGACTCCACAACAAATTTAATATTATCATAATTATTCATTAAAATATATTATGAAAAGGAGGAAGAGAGATATATGCGATTCCGTATATCTCTTTTTCAAAATAATATTCTTGCAACCGGGTTTTCTCTTCCATCATTCAGAAATGTCCGCCACCATGTAAAATTGTTAAAAGTGGCGTAAAACACAATTCGAAACAAAGTAAACAGCACTTGTTTATTGTCAGACTTGGAGTCTCGTATCCAGCATCAACATACCACAAAGCTAAATTATATATATATATATATATATATATATATATATATATATATATATATATATATATATATATATATATATATATATATATATATATATATATATATATATATTTAAAGTTGATACAATATATTTTGTTCTAGTTTCCATGGATCCTCTGCATACCTACCTTTGAAAGTATATCTTATTGCGTCATTTGCCCTCCTTAACTGTCGTACTGTCGATAGATTTTGGCTATACGACCACGTGGTCACTTTTGTTAAACAAGCTGTATAATAGAATTAATAAGGATAGTTTGCGTCTGGAACTCGAAGGATGGTTGTGATGTCGTGTTTTTCACGAGACTGAAGTCGAAGCTGTGTGGTAACTGAGTGCATTCTATGTGAATGAAAGTGTAATAGTTAGCCAAACAAAAGTAACCAGTGAAGTGACCAATGATGCAATACAACGTTCAAAGCTCCAAAGATTGTTTTAAATCACTAAAATCAACAACACTATATATCCACGGGTGTCAAGTCGTCAAATCTAAACAAATAAATAAAAGTTATGAAAAAATTATAAAAAGGGAAAATGTTTTGACTCGTTTAACTGACTTGACTTTGTAGCTTTTCTCTAACTCAAATACATATGTAGCATGTAGCATTTCATTTGTATTCCGAAGTGTGTGTGTGTGTGTGTGTGTGTGTGTGTGTGTGTGTGTGTGTGTGTGTGTGTGTGTGTGTGTGTGTGATTTTGTAGGAATATGAAGGGACAGATCGTCTTGAAAATTTGACTGTACTTTTGTTCGTCATTAGCTCATTAGAAAGTTTTCTTGCCGAGACTGAGATATTTCATATAACAAGTCAACATGGTGATATTATTTTTATTTGGTAACAGAAACATGTTCTGTTTGACGTCATAATGGCGAATAATTTTCTAGATCAAATCACTCCATCTCCATCACGCCACCAATGCGAGAAAAAAATTAAACCGATTTGTACCACTCAAATACATTAACAACAGAATGTTAAACCTGGATTATTTAGTGCTAAATTGATTAATTCAATAACAATTCAGTTAAATTCTACATATTTTCACATTCCATTTAAAAACATTAGGGAAAGCACAGCTTTATCTGAATATATAATTTCATTGCAAAGGAAAAATATATTACCCCTTTGCATTGGCCTGGCATTACAATTACATCATATTCATGGTTCAAATGCTTTGATTGAGACATTTCATTTGCATGGATTTTATGCATCATATCATGAGGTAAGGCGATACCTTAAAAGCCTTGCTTGCTCTGAGTTATTTCAAGTTGAAAATAATACCTGCATTCCCAGTGGTATACGTTGATATAACGACAAAGTCTCAGTATACAGGAAGGAGCTGACATCGAGGAAAATGATGGAGTTGAACACCTAGAAAACCAAAAGGTGGCTGGAGGTCGCATTAAAAGCCTGCCCATAGACGAGAAAGTATCGTCACTTACCACTTGTCTTCCCTCACAAAGCCGAAGAGAAGAGCTGAACCTAGCTGCAATAATAACCTGGGAATTAGCCTAGCAATTATAGGATTCGAGGTGAAATGAGAGCATATTTCACACGATGCGAATGACGAATTGTTTCTGACAGGAATATATGGTGACGGCAAAGCAAGCTGTTGGACTTAATTGCACTAGACCCGACTCTCCTTTTTTCTGTTCAACTTAGAAGCAACGTAACTACGAAACGAATTTTCATTTCTGTGGTCTGTGTTTCTTTTCATAACATGACCTAGATCTATTACAAAATGGGTATGTACAGTGTGCTACAGATGCAGGCCTAGTCTTGTGTTTTCGATTTCTTTCTGTGATTTTTGTTTGTTTTGTGGTAATGAATGGCTTTTAAGATTAAATAAAAATACGAAATGAATGTGTGTTATTTTTTTCTTTATTAATTCATTCATATGTTCAGAGAATACTTGCCCGACAAATGCATGGTCATGGAAAGGGTTTCTTAAATATTCATGTATTCCTACGCCAAAAGTAAAGTGGTCAACACTTATATCACGTGAAAATCTACTTGTGTTATTGAAACAACTATACAATCGCTCTGTATATCTGTAATGAAGGTGATTACAGTCGGTATGTAAATATATCCACTCACAAACTCAAGGCATGAAACAGCTGACCTCCATTGGCATATGATATAGAACATAATTAAAACTTAGTTTAGCTACTGATTTTAAAACAAGCACACAAAGAGCTCTAGACTATAAAACGAGACCCGATGTCAAGTAATTGGTAGTCAGATAAAATAAAGTTGAACTTGATTTGTCTACACACATGTCTATTTCATGGATATTTCTTATTATAAAAGCACAGTGTTAGAAGCGAGGGTTATTTTTGGAATACTTCCCTACTTTCGAGTATTCCAATCGAATACCAAAAACATGTTTTTACCGGTAAATAAACCATGCAGCACTGATGTAACGAAATTTTAACTACTATAGTAAAATCAGTATGACCTGGGGTGGAGTCTTGTGAACCCTTTTTGACCTGGCAAAATTAAAATTTTAGATGATAAAGCAAAACATTAAAATTACACAGACTAGAGTTATCGTTCCTACTTGTCACCATTATATAAGAGAGTATCCAGTAAGGAATAAAACGTTTTTCCCTTCCAGCTTGTCATTACCAAAAATTCAGTGGAATCGTCTGTGTGATAAGCAAAAGGTAACTCCACCCCGCCATCTTATTAGAATTGGACAATATTTTGTTGCTGAAAAACTGTCTTACTGATTCTAGATAGACAGTGATCTAGAGCCCGTAGCTGAAAGCTCTCTTCGGGACTACGTACATCTCAAGAACATCTTAACATTAAATTGTGTAACTCATAACAGTTTTAAGAATGAGTTAAGGAACTAACCTTTCATCACTAGGCATAACGGATGATGGCTCTCTTTACACATTCTTCGTAACAATTTAAGGGTGGGTGTAACCCAACTCATTGTTACTTAGTTAAGTCATTCTTACGCCAATCTTTGGACACTTTAGGTGTAACTTGTATGACACTTATTTTCCCATTTTCTCGTAGTGACTACGTCAGTCCTACCCTACCTTAACACTGACATTGACAAAATCAAAACAATATAACTTTGGAAAGTATGCGTACCTCACTTTTACATTCGTACCGCCATGGCCGGTGGGGTTGGGCAGTTCATGATCATGTGTATCAAGAATGATAAAGCCGAGAATGCAATGGGACAAGTTAAAAATGGGTCGAGATCACCCGATATACCCGGCACGTGGACAATTTCAGAAACGAATGTTTTGAAACGACGAAAAAGACCTGCTTTTCCTGATTTAGGTATGACATGATGATGTACGAAAATAACCGCAAAGGGTAATAAGAATAGAATGTATATTAACTGCAAATAGCACGTGTTTATTGGGCACTCGGTAATCTTCGTAAAAATTACCGAAAGTTAATTTGCAATACTCAAAGTAATGGCGGACAAAAAATAGCTGATATTACGGGTTACGTTTGGCAAGATTGTTGCAATTTTACACATGCATTTGTTATCTTAACCACCAGATGCTCTATTTGGAATATATATGAGATAAAATAATAACTAAGATGGGCATGTAAATTTTTTCGCCTACGACAGCTCCTATCGCTTTAAAAAAATATAATACAAAAAAATGTTAAATTCATGGAAAAGTTATTAGTTTGCAATCAATCTCAATCTAGAAATAAAAGGATAAATAAAGAAAATAATTCCACTGTATATAATAGCATTGTAATAAAGAACATTATTTTTCACTTCTTGTCTTAGTTATTACAACATTATAATAAACAAAAGTATTTTTTCATAACTTTGTTATTGTCTACTTCTATCATTTTCTACAAAAACATATCCCACTAAAATTAGAGTTATACATTCCTATTAGTAGTATACAGTTTTGTTCCCGAAAATACTAAAAACCGGGCTGGCTTTGATTGGGATCGTTTATGCAGTGGGGACCATTTTGACCGAACACCGTTGCCATCATGTTAAAGCAACACTCCGGGGATTAAAATCACATTCCGGGTGAGTTATTGTAACATTTGACATTTCTTTAGAAACCACTCCTAACAGAAGGAAATGATTTTTTTTTCTTCAAAAACAAGGGTGCAAGTTCAGGTTATTTAATTACCAAAAAATGCATAAATCTGATTGGACAATATTTCAAAAAAATAGTATTTATTTATTCTTATTTGAAATATTGACCAATCAGAGCTAAGCATTTATTTTTTGCTTTACTACCGGGAGTAGCACCCTTGCCATCGCAACTTGTCGCCTCAAGTGAACAAATATCGCATTTAAAAGTAAATAAGCAGTGAGATGTAAAAGTATGTCAAAAGTATGAGCGACAAAGAGTAAAAGGTGTGTCACCTGTGCAAAAATGGGGTCGAGAAAGGTCGTAAATCTGTACGAGAGGGGACCCTCCAAAAAGCGTGTCCTCTCTTTCTCTCTATATATACTAAATCCACGTGGGACTATTTCGTCAATTTGTTTACATGTGAATGTCGCATATATTTATTCACAAGGGGTCGATAAGGGATACATTTGCATTACTTCGAGCCTATGTGGCTAATCAGATCGAGGTTATTAAACAAAATTCAGAATTGTATTAGATCAACGGACTTCGCGATAAGTTCCGTTGCCGATCACAACTACTGTGATTGGATAAACTGAACACACTCCTTTATAAATATTTATTAGCTACGAGTGATTTCGGGTACATGAAATCATGGGTCGGAAAGTGCATAGCGATTCCGTACCGTGGTTTTACGACGATGAGGGCGCCCATCTGTATAAGCATCTATGCACATTCGGGGGTTCTAAATTTCTTTGTTTTCGAAACGAAAATCAGATTGACAAAAGCTAGCAAAATTGTTACGCTCCTTTACCTTATATCCATATAATCTGGTGGGATGTAGTCTCGTGAACCCTTTCTTGACTGACCTGTAGTCTCGTGAACCCTTTCTTGACTGACCTGTAGTCTCGTGAACCCTTTCTTGACTGACCTGTAGTCTCGTGAACCCTTTCTTGACTGGCCTGTAGTCTCGTGAACCCTTTCTTGACTGGCCTGTAGTCTCGTGAACCCTTTCTTGACTGGCCTGTAGTCTCGTGAACCCTTTCTTGACTGACCTGTAGTCTCGTGAACCCTTTCTTGACTGGCCTGTAGTCTCGTGAACCCTTTCTTGACTGACCTGGACACGTTCAAAATTTTGGTAATAAAGAATAACAACATTAAAGTTACACTGACAGGAATATTCGTTATTACTTGTCATCCTATCTACGAGTATCCAGTGGGGAATAAAAAGTTTTTACCCATTAAGATTGAAATAAACGAAAATTGTATAGAATCAAATAAAAAAAAAACAAAAAAAAACGAACACAATAAGAAAAAACATGCAAAAGAAAAAATACTAAAACAAAGCAAAAATAAAAACAACCCCCCAAATAATAATAATAATAAAAACAAAACAAAACAAAACAAAAACTTCCCCGTGGTCTTCGATCTTGACGCGATTGGCAAGCTTATAACAATTATAATGTTTTTATGATCGTCGAACTAACAACATATCTATTTAAATAATATGGTAGTGTAAATATGCGTTTTAAAGCCGTTTCTTGAGATATATAATATTTATTAATATTATGTTATTAATTCGACGATCATAAAACATTATAATTGTTATAAGCTTGCCAATCGCGTAAAGGTCGAAGACCACATGGAAGTTTTTTCTTGTAAGATTTTTCTTGTTCTTTTATTTAGTTATTTATTTTTTTGAGTAATTGCAGTGATAATTGCATT